>JAWQFJ010002400.1:461124-541124 GCA_034096865.1 Theodoxus fluviatilis
TCAGGAATGGAGCGCTTGAACGCCTGCTGTCTGCAGAACTGTAGTCCTCTTGAAGCCGGTCATCGTCATTTCCACTTCGTGTCACGTACACGACTGTGTTGTGAATGTTTTTGTGGTTGCGTAGATTTGTTTTGTTAGTGCTAAAGCGTATGCCTCTCTGAGCCGTAAGCTTGTGAGGAATATTTTTGTGCATGCCTACTCTGCTCATCCTCCGTATTCAGTTGTCGCAGCTGCCCTGTCAGTCGCTGCCCTGTCAGTCACTCGTTATCTTAGTGTGACCCTCGGCTAGTGAACCGCTCCCCTCAGTTTGCAGAACAGCCAGATTGTCAGCATCCACCCGCGCCCCTCTGACCTTTGTCTTTCATGCTTTGTATGAGGTCCTCCGGAAGTGAACCTTCCGGTTCCCTCTTTGAACCTGCTCCTGTCCATCTCCATAAATAGAGGCTGCAGTGCTTGCTTAACGAGTCCCCCATTCCATCTGGGTGAGGACAGACCCCATTCCATCTGGGTGAGAGATAGACCATTTTACCACCAGGGTCCAGAAGGTTACGTACTAAGAACTTGTAACAACGGCCAATAAAGAGTTGATGGCGGAAACAAGCTTCGCCCCTGCGTCATTCATTGAAGCTGCTGTCTTGCTTGGGAAAGCCCGGGCGTCCCGCAAGGGACGGGATCCACCAGTGAGAGGATTGCGGAGGGAACAACACCGCTCGCCTCCTCGGCAACTACTTTCCCTAGTCCCCGTTTTCCCCCGCAACAACTGCACCATGTATTCAATGAAATACGGCCTCAGCCCTTCTCTGAAATACCAGCCCCTCTGTTAATTCCGAAGGTTTAAATTTTCCATTGCATGCTCCCTTTTCTTTTCTCCTGCACTACATGCACCATCTTCCTTCTGTCTCCTTCCCTTACTCCTCACCCCTCCTTCCCCCGTTATTATCGTTTCTTGGTCGTAGTGGTGATGAACTCTCGATCTCCTCGCTCTGCTTTTCCTTCTCGTCCTCAAATTCTTCCAGCCACTACAACGACGTGCATTGCATGATTGCCACCAAAACCGTCAGGAAAATGTGTGTGTGTGTGTGTGTGTGTGTGTGTGTGTGTGTGTGTGTGTGTGTGTGTGTGTGTGTGTATGTGTGTGTTCGTGTGTGTGTGTGTTTGTGTGCGTGTGTTTGTGTGTTTGTGTGTTTGTTTGTTTGTGTACGTGTGGGGGTGGGGGAAAGTGCAGATATGAGAGGAAACATATTCACTCTCACTGCTGCTTTCCCACCATGTGCACCCTTGCGTACGGTTGTGCAATGACGTACATTGGGGGAATTGTGGGGGGTAGGGGTGGGGTGGGGAGGGGACGCATCATGCTGTGAGTAGCTGTGACGCAGTGCCACCATTTTCTTGGCACGAACCGCATGCTTGTGATGGATGCACGTCCTCACCGATAAGCAGAGCTGTTGGAAATCGTCACCGTGCATCATGCAGTGGGTAATGAGGAGATGACTCGATGTCTGCCAATTTATACACGTAGCCTCATCGTTAGCCTGGGCTCACCAGCCGTTATCTGCGCGTGCGTGGGTTCTGTGTTAATTGTAAATGTGAGCTGTGCATGATGTGTGGGAGGTTGCATTCTAGTTCACTAGAGACTTCGCCTACCGGCGAAAGTGTCTGACTCGGGTTCACAGAATGGGGAGGTGGTTTTGGGGATTGGGGGTAGCCTATGGGTTCATGTGTGAATATGCGTGTGTAGTGTATACGTGTGTAGTGTGCGCGTGTGTCTGCGTGTATCTGCGTGTGTGAGTATTTTGCCTTTGTGTGTATGGATGTGTGTGTCAATATGTGTGGTGTGTCGGTATGCGCGCGCGCGTGTTTTGTGTGCGTGTTTGTGTGTGTGGGGGTACGTGTGTCAATGTGTAGTGTGTCGGTATGCGCGCGCGCGTGTGTACGTGTTTTGTGTGCGTGTTTGTGTGTGTGGGTATGTGTGTCAATGTGTAGAGCGTGCGTGCTTGCGTGCGTGCGTGCGTGCGTGCGTGCGTGCGTGTGTGTGTGTGTGTGTGTTTGTGTGTGTGTGTGTGTGTATGAGAGAGAGAGAGAGAGAGAGAGAGAGAGAGAGAGAGAGAGAGAGAAAGAGAGAGAGAGAGAGAGAGAGAGAGAGAGTGAGAGAGAGAGAGAGAGAGAGAGAGTGCTCTTCGAGGTGTTGTCTTGTATGAGTTGCCAAGTTATGGCTTCCATGTCGACTGAACGAAAGAATCAGAGATCATTCAGGCATGTAATACATAAGGTTACAAAAACAAATCGAGTACAATAAAAGTAGATGTAGCTCTGAGAAATAAGTTTGACTGCGCAATGTTCAACGCATCACTCCTGAAATCATTTGACATGCAGAGACAGGTAATGAGTGATCATTTACAGACTATCAGCCTGTGTAGGCTATGTAAGGCCATTGACCAAGAAAATCACTAGAGATGGTTAGAATAAGCACAGATCAAGTCTCGATTTCCCTTGTTACTTGCCCGCTGGGGGTCAGAATAGACTCACCCCGTTTCCCTGTGCGATTCGTAAGAGGCGAATAAACAGAAGGCTTGTTCAGGAGGCGCAGCGCTGTGAAGCGCTGCACAGCACTACACGTGTTTCACTCCTGAACAGCAATTTTGGGGCAAGATTCACTCAGCGAAACATCATTTTGGGACTGGAACGGGCTTTATTTGCCCCAAGCGCTCTTATGCGCGAGTAATGGCAAGTAAGGATGACACAGTAGTGGATTTTATTCATGCAGAATACATTTAAACGTGCCTAAACGATGTCAGTGGCAAGGAAAACGCTTAGCCATGCGTCTAGCAACACAACATGCGGCGCAGAAGATTTACCTCCCTTTAACAAGTGAAGCGCTGCGCTAAATCTGTAGGCGTTCACGAGAGGCAAAGAGCGCTCAATTGCCAACACATTCTGAACACAGAGATGTAATACTATCTCTGACACAGGTTGGTCACGTGACTTCGAATCCACATTCCAATGATTCTACCAATCAAAATTTAACTTGATCAGAAGACCATTGAGAGTAAAAAGAGGCGATTCTATTTCACTCCAATTATTTATCCCGATAGATAAACACAAATTTGGTGTTCTAATAAAACTAATCTATGAGATTTTCAGGAAATCATTTGAGAACTACTTTTAGCGCGAACGTGTCTATAAGGTTGTAAACTGCCTTGCGCACGTGCGATTGTGTATATACAGTAGTCGCCGCTTATTAAAAACACATTGGGACCGAACAAAAGTGTTTTTAATAAGCGGCGTTTTTATTAACCGGCACTTCCAGCTTCACCAAGCCGTTGCGTTTCTTCCACCTGTTAAACCACCCATTTGTAGCTTTGAATTCGGAGCGACCAAGCTGGGAAGCAATCTGTTCCGCCTTCTGACACAGGATTGGGCCGTTTACAGGTGTGTTGCGCGCTTGGATAGAGTCGAACCACCGCTTTAAGCCATCTTCTGTCTCTTTATCCTTCCCGCAGCGCCGACGCTTCCTTTGGCCTTGACTGGAGCCCTCTGCGATATCAGCCCTAAGTTCATCTTCTTTTTTCAGTGTCTGGCACAGAAATGATGCCGACACACCCAAAATGTCAGCACCCTCCCTCGAACTTTTAGAATTTAGCTCTCGGTAGCGATCAAGCAAGTCCACTTTGTCTTTGGGTGTCATTTCTGTTCTTTTTCTTTTCTTTGGAGCTGAAGTTAAAGCCATTTTCTGATTCACTGCTTATCCAGCGATACTAGACAGTGTTGAATTGACATCTGACGGTTTGCTGACAAGGTACGTGTAATCACTGTTCACACAAACGCTGAAGCGTCTTTAGTTGTCATCTAACGGTTTGCTGACAAGAATTCACAACCAGAGATCGACTCTGACCCTCCGAACTCGCTCAATGAAGTATAAATATTGCTGTTGTATTCAAAGTCCTTATAATTAGTAGAGTTCACAATATTACACTCTTGTGATTCGAATTTTACCGCACACAAGTTTTACATTCATGGGAAATCGATGTTTAGAAAATGAACTGACGGAAAAATGGCTGCCAATATGGAGTGTATCACAACAAGCGGAGGAATACACTCACGATGTGATATGGCATTCAGCGTGGCTGTTCAGAACGGTGGTATGCATGTTATGGAAGAATTTAGGCTATCACGTGACCAACCTGTTGCTGAGACTATATTCACTAGTCTCAGCCACGCTGAATGTTGCCAACATGAAGCGCTCATGCAGCGCTTCGTTCTCCTGAACAAGCCTAGGGACACCGTTACTTGATTTGCGTTCACTCTAAACTGTTCTAGTGATTTTCGTGCTTAATGGCTTTACATGGTTTACAAAGGCTGATAGTGATAGGCCGTAAAACACTATCCATCTATCTATCCCTAGTGCTTGCTTTTTACGAACCGCATAGGGAGACGTGGTTGGGTCTATTCTTATCCCCAACCCACACGGGGACGTAAACATGACATTTAATCAGCGATAGTGAAGGCAATTTGCATAACGTTTTGATACGCACATGGCGAGAATAGCCCCGACATTTCATACCGATAAAAAGCTCGATCTCTGCGTATTCGAGTGAATGAAAATGTTTTTATATTCACTCAGATGCTGTTGCGATCGAGTGGATAAAAGGCTTTCTGTATTCTTTCAGATTATGTTACGATCGCGTGGATGAAATGTTTTCTACATTCTCTCAAATCGAGTGGATAGAAAGCTCTATACACTGACTGATGATGTTGCGATTGGGTGGATAAAACTGTTTCTTCTTCTTTTTCTTCATAGTACTGTGGATACCCCGATGTACTCATTTGATTATCTTACGGAAAGGTGGATGTATTGTTGTAATGTTGCGCCATGAGCATATTCAGGTAGCTTAATCAATGTGATAAATGTCGCTGAGAAACAATACATACGCACATACACAATTACACACACACACACACACACACACACACATATATATATATATATATATATATATATATATATATATATATATAGAGAGAGAGAGAGAGAGAGAGAGAGAGAGAGAGAGAGAGAGAGAGAGAGAGAGAGAGAGAGAGAGAGAGAGAGAGAGAGTACTACATACGGCTGCTGCCGCTGGGCACTTCCCTCTTCAGCTGGAACCCGGGGTCATAGACGTTATTCACGCAGCGGCCATTTTGAAATCGAAAACGAGACTAAGTCCGCAAATTTAATGGCGTCCAGCGTCTATGGCGAAACCGAAGGCTTCATCATCACATAGACACTGCTGTGTTCCTTATTGCGAGAACGATGATCGATATGACGAGAACTCCAGACTGTCCTTTTTCAAATTCCCCACAGACAAGAAGCAGAAGAAACTATGGATCTGGAAGATTTGGCGTGATCCTGGCACCTCAGCGGCACCAGGATAGATTATAAATACATTGTTGTCCTCGAACCTGCCTGCTGTTGACATCGTGTACAATGCTAGTATTGTCTGATGCTATAAAATACGTTCACCAGTAAAAGGTCCAACACATATATTCCTAAGGTTGTATTATAATCTTAGAAGAGGGGTAAAACATCAACTGGTATCGGATAAGATCACTCGTAGTGTAATACATGTACTGTAATTGTCGCGTGATAAGCGACGACAATAAGGGTGATGTGGGTTAGTCACCTCTTTTGTAAATAAACAGGGTAAAATTATCTTCTCCATGTCCGCGGCCGCACGCCTGTCGCTGTGGGCGTGGCCACCGCGTAGTGGAATGTCACAGTTTCGCTCCGGAGTGAACCCGAGGGGGAGAGGGGTCTTCGGAGGGGTTATAGTGAGCGAGATCTACGGGGTCTACTCGTTTGTTAACAGGGGTCCGTGGGTCGCTGGGTCTTGATGGGTAGTGATTGGAGAAGGTAGTGGGAGCGGGAAATCTCTCATTAGTGATTGGCGGTTAATCACGTGAGAGAGGGACGCGTGGGCTTGATTGCGTCTAAGAGCTCAGTACACTTTTCCGTCGGTTGGATGGAGGGAGCAGGTACGCATCCTCTGGGTCGTTGATGCGGGAGCTGCGCGGTGTGGCTCGTGGGCGAAGTCTGGTCGCCCCGTGGAATTTTTCTCCGTATCAACTCTGGTAGCGGTTGATTCGTACGAGACTGGAAGTGGAGTTTTCCGCTGGCTAAGACAGAACTTCTGAGGATTTCACCACAGCCTGGGACTGAGGTGATTATCGCTGCCGCCATATTGCTTTTACCACGTAGGGTAATTGATTTGTGAATCTGGGTGGAAAATAAGTCTATTGTTGGGTACGGGATTCGTATTTTCTATGGATGGGGTAAATCTATAGGATCAAAGGGGTGAGTAATGAAGCTTTGAATTTAAGCTGACTCGCGGGGAGCGAGTGAAGCCTTTTTCTAATTGGGCATCGGGTTGGGATGCGCCACTTGAACCTTAAATTCGTGTATGAATGGGCTTCGCAAGGAAATGGGGTAGTTGGATTATTGGGGCGAAACTTTGTGTGTTTTAGGCTCCTTCTTCTCCTTTGGGATCTTTGTGGATCTTCGTCGTTATCTTCGTCATCGCCGTCGTCGTGCCGTCTTCGTCACGCGGTATCTACTACGGGCGTATCGACTACTTGCGGGAGCAGGGGGGCTTCCCGCCTAATCCTCTACGTTTCTACTGGTTCACCTTCCTGTTGGTATCTTCGCATCTACGGGATTCCACGAGTGCTGCGTCTTCTTGGTGGAGCCTTGCAGTACTGTCTTCTCGAGTCCGCACGGGTGGAACTCGTGGTTGTCGTCTCCGATGGAATGCTGCGTTTGGCCGGGAGTGACCTGGGCGCGAGGCTGGGAGCGACGTCTGAGACGCCGGAGCGTTTCGTCAAGCCGTCTTGGTTCTAACGGCTGTTGCAAGTATCGTTTTCTCGTTCGTAGCTAGGTAGCTACAATTTCGTTGAGACAGGTCAGGACTGACAGTTAAAAGTCTAACGAAAGCCACTTTGGGTAAAGTGGGAGGGAAAGTCCGCACGGAGCGGCCTGTACAATTAGGGAAGATTGTGTCAGAGGCAGAGGGGTGAGGGGAGAAATGCTAGCGCGTACATTCGCAGGAGGCGGTGTCTTAGCGCGGCTGTATTGTCGCAGGGTAGACAATGCGACGGAAGGGGAGAGTGATTCATCAATTGATTCTTCTGTAGAATGGTATTTATCACTCTAGCTCTGGGGACTGTGGTAATTCTGCCGAAGTTTGGAATCGTCTTCTAAACTGTTATTGACTTGGAGAATCAAGCGTGACGCTTGCAAGTCAAGGTAAATCTCATGACAGACAAAAGGGGAAAGGACTTAACCCATGGGGAGGGGTTCTATTTGTCTGGACACCGTTTTGACGCCAGGCGTGCGTCGGTGATAGGAGTATTCGCCAAGGCTTCTGAGAAACTGTGTTTGGGGTACAGTGACTTGTTCAAGGGTTGGGACAATGTCTTCTTTTCAGATGGACTGAGAAGGGAAGAAGTGGGTTTGGGTTACTCCGGGGATTTCTTGTGTGAGAATTGGACGTGGTTATCGCTGTGTTCTTCTGGTTACGTGAGCCGGGGGAGAGCCACGTAGAGTCAGCGTACGCTAGCCTGGGAGAAGCGTACTGTCAGCGATACGATGGTAAGATGGTTTCTTTCCTGTTCATTCTCCACGCGTTATTGCTGTTTTGACGTGAAGTGTCTATTCGTGTGCGAGTGAGTCGCGTGAGCTTGCTGTGTGAGGGGTAACTGCATGCACGAGAGCGAAGCGGAGTGGGGCTTGCTTTGTTTATGTTGTTGGTTACCGGTCGTCCAACCGGAAACGCCACCGCTTGGGGGAAGCGAGGGGTGGCCGAGGAATGTGGAGGGGGTTTTGCTAGCGTGCCGCTGGCTGTTGGTTGTGATGTTATGCATGGGGAGCGGGTGACTGGCTGTCACGCCCTGTGTGTTGCTGGTTTTTGCTCTTGTTGTGTTGATGAATTATTGGTGTTGTGAAGTGTTTATCGGAGTTTGTGGTGGACTTTGTGGTGGAGTGGTTGGTTTGGGGTATAGCTGAATTTATTTCAGTTTCTTGAGAAATGGTGGAAGGTGAGACTGTTGTTTTTTTTGTGCTTTATTGCTTAACCCTAGTCACCGGTGACTTAGGTGTTTAGTTGGAATAGGGGTTTCGTATTTCTTGATTTGTTCATCCATTCCCCTACTCCAAGGGTTGTTGTTGTTGTTGTTTTTTTGGACTTTTCAGGAAGCAGAAGTGTGTCACCTTACCTGCTGACTGATTCATTTTTGCATTGTTTTGTTTCCTTTTTGTCTGCTGCACCTTTATTCAGCTTTACCTTCCTCGGTGGTCTCGGACTGCCAGGAAGGGTTGTTAGCCTTGAATAAACTTGTATTTGTTTTGCAAACTGATTCACTGGCCTGTGTTTATTTGAGCTTGGGTTGTTTTCTTGTTGTTTGTGGTGTCCCCCCAAGGAGTGGAGGCTAGTTTAGTTGTAAACTCTTTTACTTATCAGGGTTACCTCTCCTTGAGGCGATTACATCGCCCTCTGGGAAGGGACTCGTAACTTCTAAAGTTTTTAGATAAGTAGAAACGCGACAGTAATGAAGGTCACGTTTTACATCACAAACATGTGCGCTCCTCGTGAGGCACTATCTGAAGCCTTGTCGCTTTTATTCGTATCTCAAGTTGTAGAAATGGCTTTATTTCGTAAGAAGTGTAGTTGAGTTGATGAAAAGATATGACAAATATGGTGTTTTTATGAGGATCTTGAATGTTCTGGTTAGATGATTTAACTTTTTTTTTGCTTTTACAATACCTAAATCTAAGCTCTTGTTGCCTTGAATTTGTTGCCAGGATCACGCCGAATCTTCCAGATCCATAGTTTCTTCTGCTTCTTGTCTGTGGGGAATTTGAAAAAGGACAGTCTGGAGTTCTCGTCATATCGATCATCGTTCTCGCAATAAGGAACACAGCAGTGTCTATGTGATGATGAAGCCTTCGGTTTCGCCATAGACGCTGGACGCCATTACATTTGCGGACTTAGTCTCGTTTTCGATTTCAAAATGGCCGCTGCGTGAATAACGTCTATGGAGCTTTCGGGGCCTGCTCCAGTGACTCGACCCTGGGCGGCCCAGAGCAGCGCAAAGCGCCACCGGGGAGTGTCCACTAAGTAATGGTGGCTGCCTGTGTGCGGCGCCTGCTAGATTGCCACACCCATAGTGAAGCCGCCATAGCAGTTTCCTGCAGCTGTCCCGTCACCTTCCCAATGGTCTGGGACCCAGCCTCCAGGCACTGCAGAAAACGGTTGACAGAGTGCGTGCTCGAAGAACCCCCTGAAGCCAACCTCGACGGGGATCACTTTATGGTCCCATCCGCGCACCTTGCACGACAGTCGGATGTCTTGTACCTGGTCAGCTTCCTTTCATGGGCCCAGGACGTGTTGTAATGCATGTTTGTTATGTTATGTTATGTAATGTTATCAAAGATTATAGGTTACACAAAGATAGCTCATGCCGAGCTTTTGCTATTTAAAGTTACAAGACGCTCGGAAACGCAGCGCCCCAAGCGGCTAGAACTATGGGGAAGTAATCACAACGCTTAGAGACATGTAAAATTGCTTGTTTGTCGACGCGTTTCTGATGCGTTCCGATCATGTTTGTGAATACATTTACGGTGCAATGTGTAATAAAATGATTTGGTGCAATAATGGGGGTGTTTTGGCTTTGTTTTTTGTAGCAGGCGTTGTGAAATCGAAATATTTGGTTCATCGAAATGTGAGCCTATAGTCCGTTTCAACATTGCTCTGTCAGTGGAGACAAAGATTATTCGTCTGCTAGCCATCTAGGTACATACGGTGAGGTTTGTTTACTTATCTTCTGTGGGTTTTGTGCAGAAAGTATACGTTAAAACAGTCTAATATGACTATTTTCGATTAGTTTTTAATCTAATTAATATTTTTGCATGCTTTAACGCGGCCGGATCTTTGGCATAACTCCCCGGGCGTGCGAAGTCAGTAGCGTCTCCACAGACAGAGCAATGTTTAAACGGACTATAGGCTCACGCGCATGCGCAGAACCATCCTCACAACAATGAGCTAATGAGCTATCTTTGTATAACCTATAATCTTTGATGTTATTGTGAAGGGGGACACTCACTCTCCCTTTTTTCCCTCCTTCCTGTCCAGGGAAACCTCTCTCTCTCTCTCTCTCTCTCTCTCTCTCTCTCTCTCTCTCTCTCTCTCTCTCTCTCTCTCTCTCTCTCTCTCTCTCTCTCTCTCTCTGTTCAACCTGTAGGCTTCTTTCCTGGCCCCAGCAGGCTGTCACCACCTTCCTCCTAGCCTTTGACCCCTCTCTATGTAAGGACAATGCTTCCCAGAGTCGCCGCCGTGCAGGCTGTGGGTTGGCCTCCCTTATCTTTTGGCGTCAGGCCACAGAAATCACAATACCTTCTCCCTCGCACTTCTCCAGGCCAGAAATGTGCCAAGGGGCTCTCTCGGCTCCTCTGCACAGCGATCATTTCCAGACAACACAACGCTTCACATTTCACACAAGCTCCTCCAACCCTCAATCATCACCAACGTCACGGAGAAGCTATCAGCACAGCGATCCAAGCAGAAGAAGCAATATGACAAGGGCTCAAAGCCCCTCAAGCCCCTCACACCTGGCCAGACTGTCAGGATTGAAATCCTCACGGCTTTGACCGGACTGGTCGCATTCTCAAATCAGCTGACAGACCTCGGAGTTACATCGTTGTGTCATAAGGTCAGCAGATAGAGCGAAATCAAAGACACCTACGACCTACTCCTGAGCAGCACAACCATGATGAAGGTGATGAAGTACCACCACCACCACCCATCCAGCCAACACCACAACTGCCCAGCCACCACCAACTCCAACCTCCATCGATATCAGTGCACCAAGAGAGATGCCTCACAGCTCACCAACTTCCCATGCATCCCCTCCCAGAAGAAGTGCAAGTGTGCACAAGCCGAATTCCAAGTTCAGAGGAGAAGAGTGGACAGTATAAAAGACATGTGATCAGTGACCCACTCAAGAATGACCAGACTGTGTACTAATTCTGCATGCCCTATAGCCCTTCCACCAAAGATTATAGGTTACACAAAGATAGCTCATGCCGAGCTTTTGCTATATGAAGTTACAAGACGCTGCACCTAGCGGACGGTAGTAGGAGTGAATCAAGGAAAGTGTACTCACACCGCTTAGTGACAAGACGGCGAAGAAAGCTGCCTGCTGATTGGAGGATTCTATTCAGGGAACCAATCAGAGGACTGCTTTCGTGTAGATATGGCGTATATGTCTACTCTTTGAACAATTCAATGACGGCAGCTCTCTCCAGTTCGCGCAGAAAAAGCTATATTTTGGGATACTAGAAACCCATCCGAAGAAAATGTAAGCCATGAACAGCATTAATTTATCAAAGCTGTATGTTGAATGCATCAAAAGGTATTGAAAGGCCCTACTTTTTAACAATCGAAATGCAGGTCACAGGGCAACGCTTGATCCTAATAATAAATCTTTGCGGAAGCGGCAACTGAATTCACTAATCCAATGATTTTCTGGCCGCAAATCACCTTCTTGACAGGTATGTATTGCTTTGCATTTCCTAAAGATATTCCACAGAGGTGTATACGTTGATAAACAAGCTTGCATTCTTAGATAATATTGAAAAATAGATCGTTCCCATTCAAACCATACCATGTAGATCTAGGTCCAGTTGGATTTCACAACGCCTGCTACAAAAAACAAAGCCAAAACACCCCCATTATTGCAGCAAATCATTTTATTACACATTACACAGTAAATTTATTCACAAACATGATCGGAACGCATCAGAAACCGTCGATAAACAAGAAGTTTTACATGTCGCTAAGAGGTGTGATTAACTTTCCTTGATTCACCAATACTACCATCCGCTTGGGGCGCAACGTGTCTCGATCCTCACGACAATGAGCTAATGAACTATCTTTGTGTAACCTATAATCTTTGCTTCCACTAACAAAACTGAGACCACCTCCCGAGAACTCTGAACCAAAGTGGACAACTACTTCAAGAACTAGTTCATGTATATATCGGCATAACTTT
Source organism: Theodoxus fluviatilis (assembly GCA_034096865.1). Lineage (NCBI taxonomy): Eukaryota > Metazoa > Mollusca > Gastropoda > Cycloneritida > Neritidae > Theodoxus > Theodoxus fluviatilis. The sequence continues at coordinate 473,206 of JAWQFJ010002400.1, forward strand.
AATATGTCACTGCATGCTACTTGTAAGAAAGTCCAGTCAAAATATCCTGCTAGTCAACAGTCTCATTAATGTGCTTAATCTAAGGTATATCCCACACTCTCCCAATAGTGTGTACATCTTATACTTTAAAAGAAGAGAGATGTAGACAGTGAGCTTGTAGCTGTAGAGCTACATTGCAAATAATAAACAAGAGTGCTCTCCCCTTTGTAAACGCCAGTCGCCAACAGCGCTCAACAAGCTTAACAGCTCTTGGTTCTTCTTGTGCCTCCGCACACAACAACAGCAGCAACCCCATCGGTCAGTCGGCCACTAATCCCTCGGTTCTCTGCCCCATCCCCCCACCCCCACCCCCTCACCCCTTCACCACTTCCTCTCCCTACTTTCCCCCCAACTCCCATTCCAACCCTCCTTCTACTCCCTCCCCACCACCCACCCCTCCTATTCCCACCCCTCCTATTCCCACCCTCCCACCACCCTCTCTCCACTCCTCCTCTTCCAACCCCCCCCCCCCCCCCCTCTTCCAACCCTTCCCTCCTTCTTCCGATCAATTGTGGCACAGAATACTCCCAACTCCCCCCCATCCCCACCCCCTCTCCCAACCCTTCCCCCCATCCCCACCCCCTCTTCCAACCCTTCCCTCCTTCTTCCGATCAATTGTGGCACAGAATACTCCCAACTCCCCCCTCCCCCTCTTCCAACCTTTCCCTCCTTCTTCGGATCAATTGTGGCACAGAATACTCCCAAATCTCCCCCCCCCCCCCCCCCCCATCCCCACTCCCTCTCCCAACCCTTCCCCCATCCCCACCCCTGCTCCACCCCACCCACCACCCACCCCCTCCCGCACCCCCTCCCGCACCTCCTCTCTTCCCCCTCCTCCAGGAACTACAGTGAAAGCTCTAAGCTTGTGGACTTGTGCGCAGGTGACCTGTGTGTCTTATAGCTCAAGGCTGGAGGCTGAACTATATCTCCTGCTGGCAAAAACTATAAGGCGTCTGGTTGGCCTGTTAATACGCCGTGACGTCAACTTGTTTTCGTGTGGAACAACATTGACACGCGACAAGTCTAATCCTGCTGAGAGAGAAAAAACGAAGAGATTGTTCTCTAGAGAGGCGGAGAAATAAACAGCGCTGAGTGGACATTTTACCCTGTACAGTTCAGTTGTGTGGTTGTTTTACGCCTGAAGAAGACTTGTAAGTGGAAAATTTGCGTCTGTGCTCGCCCTGTGTTAAAGCGACTTTCACTTACCGCCGGTGTTTGGGTTCTACAGCGCTGTCACACTTAATTGAAGTGGCCGTCCTCTAGGATACGGCCAAAGGTCATAAAACGGATGAATCAACTTAAAGTGCTTCTTTGTGTTATTCATCGGTGGAAGAAAAGTAACTGGCTTGTTTTGTCTTGCAGTTTGGGTCATGGACGCTTCGCCCCAATTGCGACATTCGGAACGTCGTTTAGCTTAAGATTACACCCGAATCACGCGCACCGTTAAGGTGCATGGAGTACAGTACCGCCGAGCAAGACGTTTGTCACAAAACGCAGATACATTAATGCGGCCGGATCTTAGCTAAACGTCGTTCCGAATGTCGCAATTGGGGCGAAACGTCCAGCACCCTGTATACAGGTGCACGTTGAAATCGCATGTATGTATTGGTCTTTGCATTACACGGAACTTGTGAAACTAGTGTATTCTTTGTAGTTGTGCATTTCTTTCTTCCCAAGTCACGCAGATGTGTAGATTCTGGAAACATTCTTGAGCTGGTCTATTCTTTATGAGTGTACAAATCTGAAGAAAAAAAACTGTTAAGCTGCTCTATTGTTCATGGGTGTACAGAACTACTTGAGCAATTTCCTGCAGCGTTAGAAAATGTGTAGATTTAAGTTATTAAAAAGCAAGCAAACTGTTCTTTTGATTGTGAAAGTACAGAACTCCTTGAGTATTTGTTAGCAGTCACAGAGATTGTGAGCTTTCTAGATAGACATTTGAAGCGCCTCTATTCAGCAGGGATGTTTACTTTTTTGCTCACAGTTCCCGTGCTGACTTCCATTCACCTGAGAGAATGATCCTCGTTTGAAAGTTGTGTTCACTAAGGACACCTTGAACTTATGGTATGTGCGACTCTGTCAGTAGAAATAACCATTTGAGGATGACTGATGCCGATAATTTAGGGGGGGGGGGGGGAGATATACTTGTATACATGTATGTACGCTGAAGCTGCTTCACTTAGGAGTTAGAGGAAACACACGCTGCTCTGGGGGGCTTGATGGCCACTGCAATTTGAACTACAAGATACCTCCCGGTGGCGCGTAAGTGCTGCTTGGGCCCGGCTCTGTGAGAGCTACTAGAGCAGGCCCCGAAAGCGCAAAGAACTCAACAATCCAGCTGATGAGGGAAGTATCGCAGCAGCACAGGCTGTATGCAAATCTCAAAGTCTTGTCTTATATAGTTGGCCATCAGTTTTGTTGACTGCTTGCAGTTGATGCTGTAATTATTTTCTGCACTTCCTCTCTTTCTAAACGTTTGATAGTTCTTATACATATTTTGATGTAGAATCAACTGTTACTTTGATACTTTTATTACGCTCTTATATATATAGATATGCTGAAATGGTTTCACGCACGCACGCATGCAGTCACACGCACGCGCACACACACGCGCGCGCACACACACACACACGCACGCACGCATGCACGTACAGTCAGACGCACATATACATGTATGTGCACAGGCCCACACAGGCGGACGCACCTGTGTGTATGTGCACCCACGTACATGCACGTTCACACGCACGCATGCGCTTCATGCAACGTTGTACAGCTTTTTGTGCCACTGTGCTACCAGAGACACCCACCACCACCACCACCACCACCACCACCACCACGACCCCCCCCCAAAAAAACAACATCAAACAAACAAAAAACAACAAAGCTCGTACTGCAAGGGAGATAACTATTCCTCATTATGCTTGATATCTGGAGTCCCTGTCATACAAAACCGCCGGTCCCTAAAAATAAATCCGGCACAGATACTTTCATTGGTCGATATAAATAGATCTGATGTCACTTTCGCGGCAGAAGCTTAATTCGCCATGCTGATTGGACAGTTGGTTCGCGCCTTCCTACATTTGCATTTGGGAGGGTTTCCCAGGTCTTATAACGTGAATGGATGAATTTCCTGATTTCTATTAATAATCCATCTCAACTCCCTTGCGGCTGGCCATCTGTCAGTGTAACCCGAGATGACCAGCGCTGAGCTACAGACCGGCGCGTTCTGCGAGACTGGTCACTGCCGGTTAAAGTTTGAAAAGAGGTCATTCCAAGCGTTGCACGTCGAGTTCTTAGTTCTGCGATTTACAGTACATTTGCATTATACAAGAGTACGTAATCTACAAGAGCATAAATGCTGTATTTAAGCAAATCCCTCATGTTGACAACACTCGCACGCGCCAAACACACACAATGGCACGCACGACTGCCCTGGCAGATGAGGATAAGGAAGGGCTTGGAGGAAGAGAGGCGGGGGGGGGGGGGGGGGGGGGGGGACGGGGGGGGGGGGGGACGGGACGGGGATTGGGGAGGACGGGAGGGGGGTTGGGGGGAGGGGGTCGGGACGATCGATAGCGGGAGCGGTGACAGTGGGTCTGCTCGATTGTGAACGGCTGATGAGCCGGCGTGCGCCGCCGGGCGATTATTCCGCTCGATTCGCACCGGCTTACGCGCCGGGGCATTGCCGGGGCATTGCCGAATGCGCCGAGACATTTTGCTCGGCTCACAGAGATCCAAGATGGCGGACGACGGTGTGGCAAAGTAAGAATCCGGCAATGGTAAACCGTAAAGCTGTCAGCAAATCGCTCGCACTCAACGTCCACGTTGATGGACAAGTCATGTCACCTCAAAAGTCAGTCATGTCACACAATCTACGCCTCTGAACTCTGACCACAGACTGATGTGGATAGTACACTTGAACCAAAATACTTCAAGTAGCCCCAAAAACACATTCAGACGTTGAGTGATTTGGAAAAAAAATGTTGCGAGGAAAGTCTGATGTATGAACCGATCTTGTGAGTTTTAAGGCTTTCGTTTGACATTTTCCTAACCCATACATATACACAGGTCCATAATATATTATCCACAAGAACGTACCACGACGCAAGAAGGCAGTACATCTCATCAGTCTCATCACTGCTGCACAGCAGCTCGTCAACCGCAAAGCAAACCGCCATTTTGCTAAGCCGGAAACAATCGAGTGCAGTATTCATGCGCCGCTGAGCCGGTCACGTGGCGGCGATGGGCCGCATGCGCCGCCGGCTGATTTTTGTAGGCACAATCGAGCAGGCTGAGTTTGTGGGTGAGAAGCGCGGCCGCAATCACACAGAGTTGCATCCCTTGCTTTGGGGTTTCCTGATGTATTTGTGTATATGTGCCGGATCTATTTTTAGGGACCGGCGGTTTTGTATGACATCCCTCTTCAGTGGAATCGTTATTGACCCAGTTTAACGAGAAGTGGCGAAATCAAACATTTGACAGCAAGCTCGTTTCCTCTTGTTGTGCAAGCTTATCCCGTTGTACGGACTTTAATCTGATCTTATCCGGAGCACAGCATGCAGAAAGCAAACTAAGGCAGTTAATGATATGGACTGATCGATCGATCGTCTGGTAGTTGGCTCTACATCTACTCTAAATCTCCTGACGGGATAACTTTTCAGGCTAATGGTGGAGCATAATCGAACACCTGCTTTGGTGTGATGGCTTGGATGGACAGGGTATAAAAAACTATAATGATAAGTCTTTATCCCTCCAGGTTTACTGGAGGTCCTACAGACTTTATCAGGGCCGGATCAAAGTTTTTTGAGGGGGGGTGCTTAAAATTGTTTTAGGGTCTTCTCATCGAAGTGGCGAAGCCACGAGTGCGTGCCTGCGAAGCAGGCACGCCCCTCTAGGGGGGTCCGGGGGCAAGCCCCCCCGGAAAATTTTGAGAAAAATGGTGCAAATCTGTGCAATCTGGCAGTGCGGTCATTTCCAAGAGTTTTTGTTTGGTCACAGATTCTTCCTGTCTCTGCCCGGGTTTGATTTGTCTGTGCGAGTAGCAAAAGGAAGGCATCTTAATTATAGCAGCACCCCCCCCCCCCCCTCCCTCCCCAGCTACCTTGGCTGCCAAGTAGAGTGTGCTTATACCAAGTGGAGAGTAGTACAGCATCTGGGCCCAGCATCTTTTAGCCCCCCCCCCCCCCCCCCCCCCCCTCCTTCCCAAGCTTTTTACTAACTATACTGTCTCTGCTACCAAGCAAAGTGTGCCGATATCCGATGAGGTGGGAAGTAGATCAACATATTTGAGCAACCACCCCCCCCCCCCTCCCTCCTTCCCCCAACTCCCGGCTGCCACGGTGGTTTTTTTTTTTTGTTTTTTTTTTTGGGGGGGGGGGGTGCTCGAGCACCCCCAGCACCCCCCCTAGATCCGGCCCTGTTTATCTGTCTGTGTGTCTGTCTGTCTGTCCCGACTCCACGGCTTATATCTCAAAAACTACTGGACGGATTTCCTTGAGATTTTGCACACTGACTGGAAGTTAGGTCCGATTCAATATTATCAAATTTTCAGAATCGAGGTTTGAAAAGAAAGTGACTTTTTTACATTTTGGTGTTGCAATGAAAACGATACAACAGACTCCATTTGCAAAATCTGTGACGTGATCATTTGACGTCGAATAACGTGACGTCATTTGCCAGGAGATTTTCGAGCAGCATGGATCCTATTATAGAATCAATGCGAGGAGAATAAATTCGAGAACATCGGTGAAGGTGAAAGAAGGATTTTTTACGATGCGTGTCGTTTCGTATCCTGGACGTTTTTGTACCTAGTCGTTTCGTACTAAGACGCGCACTCGGCTATTTTTACACTACGCGAAGCGAGGTACGGATTTACACACGTTGCATTGTCTTTGTCATCACAGTTTTTAACAAATTCAGCATTTTTAACAACAGTATTTTCTCCTGAGGTTCAACAGTGAAAGGAATCTTGTGCATCACAAATTACGAAGTTCGATTTTTCTGTTCTTCTCGCGTTTATCATTTTATGCTGCTCGATCGTCTGCTGCTCAGGCCGGGCGTAGATCATAATTATGCGTCCGGTGTTTATTTCTTTATTTAGACCAGCTTGTTAGGGACGTGCTTTTCCGTGGAGAAAATTGTGTATAGATCTTTTACGAGAGATATAGTTTACTGACACCTTGACCCTTTTCCCAGCTTTAGTTTAGTGTGGGGATTTTCATTTTAGTGTTTACGCTCGCTTCTCCACGCACTCGGTTAATTATTGTTCATGTTTACAAATTACGAAACAAACAGTTTCTCACACACATATCGCTGTCAAGAAATACTATAAAAACCCTTGCACGCACTTGCATTCTGCTATTCGTTCACTAAACTTTATTCCTCACGCACGTGGCATAATCTATACCATTCTAGTAAACTAGAGATTTCGCCTACCGGCAAAAGTATCTCTAGCACAGTTCACATCACGTGATGGAAGGTTTTTGGCCAATTTATTCATACGGAGGTCACACGAGAGGCTTGTGGGATAGCCGATGTGCTCCCTCATATACGCCGTTAAAGTAGTTCTAAGACTATTTTGCACAAAACTCTTAACTTACTCTTGTTGAGACAACAAACAAGAGTTTAATCGATACAATAAAATGTTTGTGTTGAAATGGAAACAAGTTTTGACATCTGAATGATTTTTGTAAAAAGTGGAGAGAAAAATAGTATCAGAACGAACTATTTTTGGCGCAAGGCTGTAATGCGAAGGGTCAAGCCTATTACGCATTCATTGCGAACTGTGCCAGAGTCAATACTCGGGTTTACAGAATGAATCTATACAACATATCTCGCACAAGCGCTCTAGGGGAGACACGCGAAAACGGGGAGATCACTCTGTCGGAAATCTCGCTAAAATCAGCCGAGTGTGCGGTCTTATTAATGTATGGTCTTTGGTTCAGTCTCTTAACCCTGAGATGGGTTGTTGAGGCACCACTGATGACTTTCGGACAATCTTCCTCCATCGATCTCTATCCTCTGTGGCTCGCTGTGAGTCAGCAAAGGTCAAGCCTGTCCACTCTTTGATGTAGTATTCCCACCTCTTTCTCTGCCTGCCTCTCCTTCTCCCACCTGGTACGCGTACGGTACCTTGCAGGATGGTCTTGGCCAGCCCACTGCCTCTTGACACGTGACCGTACCACTTCAGCTTTCTGCTTTTCACGATTGAGAGCAGGTCTTCGTGCTGTCCAATTGCTCTCCTGACCCTGTTGCTGATTTCCTCATTCGTGACATGGTCTTTATATGAGATGTTCAAAATCTTGCGGTGGTTTACGGAAAAGAACGTTATAGATGCTTTAAAAACACTCAGCCATATCAGTTTTCAATGGCACATTTGGTAGAGCATTGAACTCTTGGTCATGCGTGCGCTGAAAATTTTTTCTCTCTCTTTTTTCGAGAGGTTGTGGGTTCAAACCCGACCTGGTTTTTTGTGGTTTTGTGTATGTGTGTTTTCCCCTCCTCTTTTCTCGAGAGGTTGCGGGTTCGAACCCGATCTTTTTAAAATAGTGCCAAAACCTGGAGGTTCAGCGCCAGCGGTTTTTATTTTCGCGAACAAAGATTTTTTCCGGAATAGTCAGTGTCAGTTGATTTGGTTAGATAATCGCGCTTAGTTCGTCAACCGAATTTTAACGAAGCACAGAATAGTCTCGTTCAGCTCGTATCCAGAACGGCGATTTATCTTTTTAACACTCGATTTATCCCCTAACCCCGGGTTATCTTGATCGGTGAGATAAAGTACGCTCGTCAGAGGATCGATCTAAACTCAGACGATTCCAACTGTCTGTTCCGCTCTCCCTTGGCTGGAAACCAGTATATATAGCAAAGCGCAACCTAGGATGCTCTGACGAGCGTACCTTATCTAACCGATCAAGATAACCCGGGGTTAGGGGATAAATCGAGTGTTAAAAAGATAAATCGCCGTTCTGGATACGAGCCCAGCTCTCTTTAAGGAGCGCTCTAACATCTCCGATTTTCTTGTAACCATTCCAGGCGTCATAGCCATTATTTCTCTACTGCTTCCGATATCTTGTCAAGATTAGAGGATGACAGCGAGGTTGTGAGGCCCGTCAGGAGTGGATGAAACCTATTAAAGTGACACTTAGGCTGTCTTGCTTGTGCCAGGCTCAACGTGACAAAGCTATTTTAAAAAAGTCGGTTGATGAATGAAGGAATGAAGTTTTGCACTTTTCATTTTACCAGTATTTTTAAAAAAAGCGCAAAGGAAATGAAACGCACTGTGAAGGGTGCTGTATGCAAATGAGGGGAAAGCAGAAGTGCAAAACACGGCCGAAACCGCTCTATGCCTCTCTGATCAGCTGCAATCCCTGGTCAAATAGTGACGTCACTCGTTCTTCAACCTTGGTAGTTGATGACGTTATCGGAAATTTTAGAATTAGGTCCATCGCACATCTGTTGCTAGGCCAAAACTCTAGTGACAATTTACTTGAACGAAATTACCCACCTTGCTTTGTCTCTTGGAAACCTGAAGTACGAAAGCACTGGGCGTTTCTTTCTGTTGTTGCTACAGTTAATAGCGCTGCAGTGGTCACTCGCAAACCTGTGTTTTTCCGCCATGTTTGTGCGAAGTCTCCACTAAATCCTATAATCATGTGACTAAATACAGTGCAATGTTGAAACGGACTATAGGCATCTCCCATAGTGCTAGCCGCTTGGGGCGCAACGGGTCTCGACCCTCACGAGAATGAGCTAATGAACTATCTTTGTGTAACCTATAATCTTTGGCGACAGGGTGTGCGCGAAACACGCCTCACGTATCTCTGCAGTTACAATCCGCGCACACAAATATGGAAACGAGAGACAGTACGTTTAGCTACAGTGATCTGGACAAATCTCCTATTCTCACCCTCTTACAGTAGGAAATTCATTTTTTGGGCTATATGTTCATTTCAAATGTATTCGTTTATTTTATTTTAATCATAAATAGAGAAGATGACACTTGAACACGTCTCAGTTATCTTCCAGTGGCCTCTAAACCTATATACCTCCCTCAATGCATCCCTCCCTCAATGCATCCCTCCCTCAATGCATCCCTCCCTCAATGCATCCCTCCCTCAATGCATCCCTCCCTCAATGCATCCCTCACACACACGCGCGCGCGCGCACACGTTCGAAGGTCTTTGGGAGTCATTCATGAATATAATGCTTCGGAAATGATCACTAAAAGAGAAACAAACAAACAAAGAAGAGCAAACATGCAGTACCTATCGTGTTTGAACAACGTGTGAAATCCAAAGCTATAGCATTGAAAAACGTATCACGGAACTGATTATTCATATTAATTACTGTCTTGTACGTTGTCCTTACCTATTCTAGTTCACTAGAGACTTCGCCTGACTCGGGTTCACAGAATGGTCCTTACCTTCAGTCTTCTTTCCATTTGTTCATCGTGTAGATGAACATGCATACACAGGCACATACGCACGCACGCACGCACGCACCCCCCCCCCCCCCTCCCTCGACACACACACGCACAACGAGACACACACACACACACTTAATTACGCGCGCGCGCACGCACACACACACACACACACACACACACACACACTCACACACACACACACACACACACACACACACACACACACACACACACACACCACATACATGCACAACACACACACACACACACACACACATACATGCACAACACACACACACACACACACACACACACACACGCGCGCGCGCGCGTGCAATTACTACAAATACGCGAGCACTTGCATCAGCTCTCTTTCTTCAATCCCACAACTTGCCTCATAATCTCAGTTCCACCACCCTCACCCTCAACCCCCCTAACCCCCTTTCTCCCTCTCCACCCCCTCTCCACCCTCTCCACTCTCTCTCCACCCTCCCCACCCTCTCCACTTCCTCTCCATCCCCTCTCTTTCTCTTTTCCTTCTCCTCTCCTTTCCATTATTATCAAAGAGTTGTCCTTTCTCGCCAAACTTCTTTCAAGCACTCCATTAGTGATATCCCGAACTATGTAGGTGGTGGTACCATTCTGACTTCTCCATCTGCGAGTCGGGTTACCATGGTGACCGAGTCGTGACCCCGCCTCACATGTCAGGCACCGCAGACACCGGCTGTTGCACTCTGCGGACTGCAGGAAGCATCGCCAGTCTGTGGCGGGTACCGACCGAGAGGGCGCCGGTGTTTTACCAGGCACGGCATGGAGGGCTTAGTAAGCATGTGTTTTCCCTTTGTTGGAGGCCACACGTCTTTTCCCACAGGATAGCTCTTCCTTCGCCTCCCTTCTGTTCATCTTTCTTCGTTGTAGTTATACAGGATAGCTCTCCCTTCCCCTCCCTTACGTTCGTCCTTCTTTGTTGTAGTAATACAGAATACATCTTCCTTCACCTTCCTTACGTTCGTCAACCCACAGCGTTTCCTCAGGGAGAACATTCTCTACACCTTCCTTGTGGGTTTTTTTCTTTGTCGGAGTAATGCGATTAACAAAGTTGTAGGAATCTAATGCATTTCCCCTATGAGAACCCTACCTTTGCTCGCATGCTCTTCTTTCGTTGCAGTAATAATGGAAAGAACTTGTAGGAGCAGCTAGATAACCCATCCCTCACCTCCCTTCAGTGGTACGGTAGTGGTAGCATGGATCTATATATATAGATCCATGGTGGTAGTAAGCTGTGGGAGCTAAACCCATCCCTCACCTCCCTTCAGTGGTACGGTAGTGGGAATAAGTTGTGGGAGCAAAAGATATATAGCATTTGGCATAGGATAACCCTTCCCTTTGCCTCCCATCCCCCCCCCCCCCCCCCCCCCCCCCCCCCCCCCACGCTCATCTATATAGTTGTTCGAAGCTGCCTGGATTCTGGAGTTGCAATCCTTGAGCAAGGAGCTTTACTCACATTGTTTCATCCCACCCAGGAGTAAAACGGGTACCTGTGAGGGCTGAGTTTGAATATTGTGAAAGCTAACTTTGGCGCGTTCATCCGCAGCCTGGTTGCATGCTCCCCAGGGAGTTGAGATGGCGTTGGAGTGATACAAAGAGGTAGCCCGATGACCAGGGAATAATTGTGTGCGGTTTGATCATCCATCAATGGGTGGAAAGTCGCAATATACAAAAAAACACCTTTACCTTTACCTTTGTATAAATAATGGTAAAAACTTACAGGAGCAGAAACGCAAACAGCATATCCCTTGGGACAACCTTCCCTTCGCTTTCCCTGTGGCCTAAGCTCATCATTGTGGTTGTCATAATGGTAGAAAATGGTCAGAACAGAGACAGGATAATCTTTCCCTTCGCTTTTTCCTATGTTCATCTTCGAACTAGTAGTGATAGTAAACATTTTCAGGAGTAGAAATGCAGATAGCATTTCCCCTGGGGTAACCTTTCCCCTCGTTTCTCTTACGTTTATCTTTCCTTGTCGTTGTAATGATGGTGGAAATGAACTTCTCAGAGGAGAGACCACATTTCACCTGGGATATCCCTGCTCTTTGCCTCCCTGTACGATCATCTTTCGTTGTAGTAGTGATAATGGTATCAACTTCAAGAGCAGAGTTAGTATTTCCCATGGAAATACCAATTACTCTAAAATATCGTAGGGTCTTCTTCCGAAGTGGCAATAGCTGTAGAACATTTAGAAGCAGAGAGAGCATGTTGGAGATTTGAAGAATATGGCTCATTCAGTTGACAACAAGATGAAATAAAGTTCACTGTTCACAAATGCAACTAGGCCCACGTGGTAGGCTTTTTTTTCCTTCTTCAAAGAATGAATCGTTTCAACACCAAGAATTGCATGCTGGGAAAGAGCAGCGGAATGGATCTAATTCTGAACACGAGACCTGTTTGTGCCGGACAGTTCTACCAGTCAAGGTCAGATCAGCAAGCTGACGTGAGGTTGTTCACGTGGAAAAACCCAGCGAAGGCAATTTCCATGACTAATATGAGATTTGCATGCTCTTCATGCCAGGACTATTCTAAATGCACTCTGAACCTGTACACGTAATTGTCACTTCCAGAAGCAGCTCGAGGGTCCTCGTGTCCTTTGAAGACACCAGCTGTGACAACTTGAAGTACAGTATTCGTCGAATGCAGAGAAAAATAGCGCACGTTAGGGGGCCTACATGTGGGTCACTGTAGGTTCACCCATGCATACACACGCGCGTGAACACGTATTCGCGCCACACGTTTGCACACAAATGCATCCACGCACACGCGGTTATGTTATAAATACACCTGCGCAAATACATGCATTGGGAAATATGTTCCCTATTCCTTAGTTAAGTGGCAAATAAGTGTGGTGGTCGGTGGTAAGGTTGGAGTCAAGTACTACGCAAGGGCGAAGTCGAGTTACTTTCCCATCACTTTATTGGCCGTTGGTACAAGCTCTTAGTAAGACGAACCTCTTGACCGGGTGGTGAATTGGTCTCTGTGACCCAGATGGAATGGGGTCTCTCTGGCTGTGTGCCGTCTCCCCATTATCAAGTGAATGCACGGACCTCACAGGAGCCAGGGGATGGATTGTTCCACAGATCCTAACCCATGGCTCCCAAGTTGTGCTTGTATTTGGAAGGAAACAGGAATTACTTCATTGAACTCGCTTTGAAATTACTTCTTACAAATGTTGCCTCATTCCGCATAACACAGTCTATTGAATGAATCATATGCCGTTGCAAGTGGTTGTCTTACTTGAGAGGAAACATTAGATTTATACTCAAAATGTTACAATTCAGATGCCAGAGTGGGAGGACGGCGCACTAGCCAGGGGTCACGCTAATGCAAGGAGTGATTGACAGGGCAGCTGCACTAACAATCAGACCACAGTAGAGGGGGGGTCACAGAGCGGTCAGCTGGTCAGCTTGCCTTACAGAAAGGATGGGGGAGGGGGGTTGGAGAGAGGTCTGACACACAGGATTGGGGGTGGGAAGAGACAGAAGAAGGGATATGTCAATAGAGGATGAACACAGCAGATGTACACTACACTTTGTGATAGGTGCACCTTATGACATGGACACAGTAGATGTACGATACACTCGGTGATAGGTGCACCTCATCACATAAGCATAGGCTACTGTCAAACAATTGAGAAATACGCAGAGAAGAAATAGTTGAGATAAACGTGTCGTTGGTGTTTGTTTCCAAGCATTTATTTGTACAGGGGAACCCAAGTTCCGATTTATGCAGTCAATGGTCAAAATATATATGTGACAAATAAACGTAGTCATTTTTAATCTTTTGAATGAAATATGTCATCATTCTAATCAAACATCCAATGCTTCCTCTGGATCTGTATCCATCTCCTCTGAGGTTTTGGCTTTTCAGTGCTTGACACTTCATTCGAGCTGTAACAAACAACGCAGCAACAGCCCAAAACCCGTCTCTATCTAGTTTGGGAATCTTGCTTCCCTCCAAGCAAAGCAGCGGCAGAATGCAGACGACCGAGGTGGTTAGTGGGTAAAGGCGGGAGGAAGCTGGCAGTGGGTAGAGCAGAAGGTGGTGGTTGGTGCGGCGAGGCACGGGGATGCTTCGCAACATCTTCGCCACAGGAAGCAGCCTTCATTTATCACGCAGCTGCCCTGTGCAGAGCAGGCTCGAAAGCGGTGTCTTCCTCGTGCACACAGCGTGTAGGAAGGCAGGCTGACGGGCAGGCAGGCAGCCTTTGGCACCAAAAAAGATCTAGGGCAGCTCTGCGGTGAAGTGAAGAGGAACAGTAACTTCTTGTCAGCAGACACGCAAACCAGTGCACTGTAAAATCGGCACCGATAACAAGCCTCCGCATTTTTGGGAACCAACTTGCCGAGAATGTGATGCTTGTCTAGTTGCTCGTGTGTTAAACAATAATTATGAAGAACTCTGCCTTGAACGTATAGTGTGCATGCCTGCCATCTTGAAAATCCAGGCCTTGAATAAGCTAGGTTTAATACATCGAGGGACGTCCCTTCCATTATGTCACAGTCGATGTAAGTCGTCTTGCATATAATCTAAGAGATTGTTTTTTGTTTGTTTGTTTTTCGTCCAGGGACCTGTCCTTTGGGGGCAAATCAGCGGTCTCCATGCAGATGGCGAAACTGAGCAAGATCACCTGGGTTCTTGCCAGTTTGTGTCTGGAATTCAGAGTGCTGTGCAGGACATCGGAGGAGTTTGGCATGTAGCTCAAGAAAAGAACGGACGAATTATCGACTGGCTTCCTGAAAAATAGAGTGAAAGGTTGGGAACATCATCTGCCCAGGAAGTCACGAAGGAAAGATGAAGCACGACTAACAACAACAACAATAACGACAACAACAGCGTTTAATCAGTGGGATCGAGCCTCCGGGGTTTCAAACAGAACTCGCTGTTGCCGATTTGAATAGAGTATCTTAAAAAAGGCTCACTCTAATTATTCAGTGTTGCACCCAGTCCGAGTGATAGTTTGCTTTTCAAATTTTTGCTGCATATTCATTGATGTGTTTCTTGATCTGAGATGCCAAATCAACGTTAGTGCTTTTACACTGTCTAATTTTTGTAACGCAGTGTTAGTGACAACGTAGAGGTTGTTGTCGATCTCTGATCTATCGCCACAGCCTCGATCAACATGCTAAGGTTGCAGGGGATGGAAAGAGTTTGTTTCATAAATCGATGGTGCCCATGCTTTATTCATACTTTCCTGTGTTATCACGACTTTGATATTTTGGAACAAAACCACGATCGATACCCACTTTCACCACAGCGAGGTCAGACTGCTGGAACAGCCGTGCGGATGGTGTGCCCAGGGGGCACCTGAAAAAACTCAAAGCTCCTAGGATGTTGTAATCCTTTCAGCAAAGGGAATAGTGGCAGGATCTTAGGCTCTGTTCGACCCGCGACGTTAACCTCATTTGCCATTGAACTGCACGGCATGCTATCGATACATCTCACTGGACTTGCCAGTAAGTCAAGAGCTATTCTGCTCGATTCAGGGCATTCCCTCCACGGCACACTGATGGATCTCCGCATCACACGGAATGGAAGATTTATCATGCCTCCGTGCCGAACAGAGCGTTTTCGGCGTTCTTTCATTCCTTCCGCTGTCAGATATTTTAATAGCAACCGAGCCATTGTTCTGGCCACAGACTATCAGTGATGCTTTTTAAACATAATTTCTTTATTTCTTTATGTTAGATTTAAGGTCATGGTGGATTTATTTTTGGTCATTTTGGCACTGTGTGTGTTGGTGTTGACACTAGCATGTATAACTATATAGCTTAGTATGAATGTATGTATGTATGTATGTATGTATGTATGTATGTATGTATGTATGTATGTATGTATGTATGTATGTATGTATGTATGTATGTATGTACTTGACTTACTGACTTAGTCCTCTTCGCTCCAGTCGGAGCACAGGGCTTTCACTGCAAGTATCCACCTATGTCTGTCTTGGGCTGCCCTCTTCGCCTCTCCCCAGGTCATCCGGCCAATCCTTGTCACGGTCTTGGGGAAGAGAAGGTTCACCGGCGAGTCAACTCCCTCTCGGGTTTGGTTGGTCCGCTTCATACACTCTCCCCCGGGTCGTAACCCTTGATCATCCGAGGTTTCCTTTGCAGTGTTGGTTTCTGTAGCAAAGAGCTTTTTCTGGGGTGGGGTTGCTAGCCCCACGCCCAACCCTCCTCCTTTCGCAAACGGGCTTGGGACCGTCTATGGCGGAGTTTGTATGTATGTATGCATGTGTTGGTGTGTCATGCTGTGTGCATGTAAAAGGGCAACGTAGTCATACATATTAATTGATTTCATTATCATGGTTTTTCTGAGTTTTAGGATAACTTTTATAATCATTAATGACCCATGTATGCTGTTGACTAATTTAATTTCCTTATGGCTTATTAAAATGATATGAGTTATGAGTTATGGACCTCGCATCATGTCGAGTGGTATAATCCTACTTTGTACGTAGTGACATGGCGAAACAAGTAGTTTTTTTCAGACCCTGACAAGTCTCGTATGTGAATTTTGACAGTGGAGGTAAGCGAATAGTCATGCCTTTTACATGTTAGTCACTGTATTCAAAGCAATGTGTTGCGTTATATAACATAAGGTTTTAGCGCAATTTTTCCTATTGCGACAGTGTCACTCAACATAGCTTCTAGATAACAATATGAATGTAGGATCCCTGTCCAGTTGGTTTTTGAAAACGCTAGTAGTCGGTGCAGTCTTGAGCTGAAACGGAAGGTTATTCCAGAGGTTAGCAACACGATTATTGAAACAATACTTTCTTAGGTTAGTATTACTACGTTGAACAAACACTTTTCCGTCTGCATTTCTCGTACTGGTACAACTTGGTGACTTAAAGAAGTCGCTCCACTCCACGTCTACGAGATTATTGTATGATTAATAAGTCTCTATTAGGTCACCACGAATCCTTCTTCCTTTTAGTGAGTGCAGATTCAAAAACTCTAAGCGCTCGCTGTAAGGCACCTCCCGACATTCACTCAACAACTTGGGAGCCCTACGCTGGACTCGCTCCACAACCTTTAACTGTCCTTTTAAATGTGGGTACCAACATCACTTGCCCATATTTCCGCATTTCCATGCGAGAATGGAGGTACATGCAGGAGATTTCCACTCCATGTACTGGTACTGTTGCTGGCCATAGAAGACGCCATGATGTTTGCCCAGTCCGTCTCGTTTTCGATTTCAAAATGGCCGCTGCGTGAATAACGTCTATGGGGTGCTTTTGTAAAGCGTAGAATCTCGAGAAGCCTCGGAGCTCCCTCGCTGCGTCCCGCTGCGGAGGCCCGGATGTACTAAAATGGCGGAGACCGTGCCAATTGGGATGCCTCTGATAGACGGCAGTGCCTGTAATGTGCTTCCCAGGGTCCGAGAATGGAAACGTGTATGTACACGGAAGTATTTACTGTTCGAGTGTTTATTTGTATATTTTGAGGAGTAGATATATAGGTTATTTCTGGACATACACTGCCGAACATTTTTTCTTTTCGTTTGCAAACACGCAACACCGTACACGTACGCTCTATGAATTATATCCCTTGAATTGATCAAAATGAATCGAGGCACAACATTTTCGACAAAATTGTCCACAGTTGAACCCGAGTTGCTTTTTTCCGTTTAAAAAATTCCCGTGTCATTCGATATGACACCATGGTGTGTTCTATGAAGTGAAAAACTGATGTGACATCTGTATCGTCAGTTATTTCGTCTATCGGCAACTTCTTCATCGACTCTCGCGCCAGGACGCAGCCATGTTCTCTCGGACTTCCGCCTTGCAAGTTGATGATTGGCCGTTTTTTAGCCGTAGGAGTGTCTCGCTCTCCCTCGACTAGCCATCGAGGCGAGTCACTTGCCTAACAAACGCGCCCATGTATAAATCCCACCGAAAAACTGACTACTGCCCACTGGATACCGCCCCTTTCTCCACTCGTCTGGTCGCTCCAACAACGGAGACAGGCCAGGCAAACATGCCTCACTGGTTCCTTTGTTACGGTACCTCTGCAAAGGAGGCTACGCTTTTCGGTCGGGTCATTCGTTTGTTCGTTCGTTAGTTTGTTATTTTTCGGCAAATTAACTCAGATGATTTTGAGCGGATTCTGATGACATTTGGTGCAAGGTCAGGGTCTGACACAAGGAACAATGATTTACATTTATTTATTTATTTGTCGTCTCGTTTCAGAATTACAAACATAAAGAGAAATTTTATTGCCTGGGCCATAGGCTGGCGCAACGCGGGCTTGTGCTGCAAACCGGCTTATGTGTTTCACACTCAGAGACCGCAAGCAGGCGCTAAAATGAAGTGTAGCGTAAGGCCTGGCTAGCAAAACATGCTGCTTGAGCTATACAGGCCATGGAAGAGATGCCCTAAAGGCCTCCACCACTGAAACTCACTTGGCGGAGGTTTGCGCTCTGAGTGCTCTCTACTTCTGCATTAATTTGTTCTTGGGCTTCTCTAGTCTCCATTGACGATTTGGTGGTCACGAGCAATGTGCGCGCACGCCTCAGATATCCTGCTTTACTTCGTGGTTTCTTGCGTTCCTCTTGGCAACAAAAACAACGTATTTAACTAAATGCGAATGTCAGAGGCAAATGTCCACAGTTCGTGACCAGATCCTTACTGCAGCAACATTGTTCTGTGCTATCAAGGTTTCCTACCAAGTTGTTTTGCAAAGTACGACTCGTCCCCAAAATACGTAGCCAGAGCACTTGTGTTCTGATACCCTCCGATGGCCTGTGTGGCTACTTGGGGCGGCCCTGGACAAACCTGCTGGAGCAGGTGCTGGAGTCCAGTAGCTCTGGTCATGTGTTGTTCTTTCATGGTGGCCCAGATAAACAACTTTTACTGCATTGAAATGGCTGTCACTGGTGCGAATCCAACTTCGTAGCAGGGGTGGGGTGGGGTGGGGTGGGGTAGGGGAAGTGTGTGTGTGTGTGTGTGTGTGTGTGTGTGTGTGTGTGTGTGTGTGTGTGTGTGCGTGCGTGTGTCTGAGTGTGATTCCAACACATACGATAACGTCCCATTGTGTAACATTTTCATGTATTTAAGAATATATTATGGTCAAGTATCGAGAGTAAAAATAGTGGTCTGGAATATCCTATCTGATAAACTGCTGGATGTGTTTAAACAAGATCTAAAAACGCATTTTTGCCCAAATAGTGTATACAACTAACTCCTGATATGTGAGAGCTGCGAGCGACTAAGTGGGAGTCGGAACCAGCGCTATACAAGTGATGATGATGACGATGATGATGATGATGATATGATGATATGATGATATGATGAGGTGGTGGTGGTGGCGGCGGCGACGACGACGACGACGACGACGACCTTTTTCAGTGCCCACATCATATCACACATCAATTACGCATCAACATTGTGGGATAACTGTAGTGAAGCTGATTTGAAGAGAGTTAATTCACTATGAGACATTCTCATTAACGTACCCTGCAGGAGTTATCTTCGGCGCTCTCTGTCGAAAAACAACGCGTTAGGTAGAATCACCTAGTTCCGGTCGATTCTCGAAGCGTCTGCACTGAATAGATATTTGCTAGATCGCTCAAAGTACATGCATGTGGGGGTGGAAAACAGTACTGTGTCATGTAAAGCTCGAATGAGAAGCAGCAGATAACTGTTTAGTTCTGGCTTGAATTGACAATTTCGTTTCCTTGGTCTGGCGAGGACCGAAAATTCACTATCAAATCGAGTCGAGTGATCAACTTGCCCGCACGGCGTAATGTATAGCCTTTAGGCCTAACTTGTAAGATCGGGTCGATAATGACAAGAAAATGGCATTAAAACACAAAAAAGTTTCATTACAACTAAAATCACCGATTATATTAATAAGTGACTATTTTTACACTTACAGCTAGTACTCAAACTTTACAACGCAAACAAAACACACCAGCGGGGAGTGTCGTGGTCTCGCAATCGCATCAAAACTCGATGCACGAGTGATCGTTTCACTATCTGATACGACATGGTATTCCAGCAAACAAGCAACTACTGCAACTTCATGAAGTTATTGAAATCTCAAAGTGTGATGTCAGACATCGATTGACCGATCGAATTCGACTGCAGCTGCCGGTTGCGTTCTCGAATATTTCGTCTGCACTGAATACTATAGATCGCTCAAAGTATGTGGGGGTGGAAAACAGTACTGTGTCATTTGCCATAACCATCGTGGCAAAATTATTGATGGAAAAGTTGTCAAGCTACATGGCATTCCAGCAAACAAGCAACTACTGCAACTTCATGAAGTTATTGAAATCTCAAAGTGTGATGTCAGACACGATTGACAGATGAGTTCGACTGCAGCTGCCGAATCAAACGTAAGCGCTGCCCCCAAGCTCGTTTAAGTTGCTTGTGATCGTTTCGCTATCTGATCCGACAATAATGACTAAACATTGATATCAAAAGCACTATTCAAAATTTTTGGCGGGTGGTCTACCCCGCACAACTAAAATCTACGGTTAATAATATCATCTCCACAAGCCGAACTTCGTGAAGTTATACATTACGCCGATACGAGTGCGCGCAAGTTGATCGACTGGATGATAGTGAATTTTCGGTCCTCGCCAGACCAGGCCGGGAAACGAAATTGTCAATTCAAGCCAGAACTAAACAGTTATCTGCTGCTACTCATTCGAGCTTTATGTGATGGGGGTGGCATGAGGCATGATGGTAGAAGGGCGCAGGTATGAGACAAATCGTACTTGCTTTCCACAACTTTATTCATCCATGGGTACAGGAGCCTCTGGCTGGTCCGAGGCCTGATGATAATGGCCTGGACAAACCCAAGACCGTGGTCACAGCAGTGATCTCTCCCCCAGATGGTATAGGGTCTCTCAAGAGACTGCTGGTGAGCTCTCTCCCTGCGACAGCCCCTCCTTATCAAAGCAACGCGCGGACCCCAGGGGAGCCAGGCTTGAAATCAGCAGTGGTGGATTTCAGCCTGTCTTGGGGTTGTGCTTTCCTAGTGATATAAAAAGGCTCATTGCTGCCTTATACTTACTCGAAATTATTCAAACCAAGTGTTGCCTTGATAGGCATAACAAATTCAACCGAATGAATATTGCACCATTGCAATCAGATGCTTTAATTTAGAGAAATTATCAAATGTGTCTCTAGATTCTAACAATTTGTGAATAGCCGCGCAAACGATAGAGGGGAGCTGTCAGAGGTCACATGTCAAGTTCAATTAACAAACAGATAAGGGGAGGCGCACTGAGACCCTCCCAGGCTGATAAGATACATAGTAGGCTGGTCTTACAACATATATAGAACATGGCCGTCTGAGACGCAGGATGCATGATACAGGGATACAGGGAGGGGGAGAGGGGAAAGAGGCTGACAGTGCTTGGCTGGGGCCAGCCTTTGACCAGGCAAAAGGGAGGAGGGGGAGGAGAGAGAGAGGGCGAGAGAGAGCGAGAGAGAGAGAGAGAGAGAGAGAGAGAGAGAGAGAGAGAGAGAGNNNTGCAACTTCATGAAGTTATTGAAATCTCAAAGTGTGATGTCAGACATCGATTGACCGATCGAATTCGACTGCAGCTGCCGGTTGCGTTCTCGAATATTTCGTCTGCACTGAATACTATAGATCGCTCAAAGTATGTGGGGGTGGAAAACAGTACTGTGTCATTTGCCATAACCATCGTGGCAAAATTATTGATGGAAAAGTTGTCAAGCTACATGGCATTCCAGCAAACAAGCAACTACTGCAACTTCATGAAGTTATTGAAATCTCAAAGTGTGATGTCAGACACGATTGACAGATGAGTTCGACTGCAGCTGCCGAATCAAACGTAAGCGCTGCCCCCAAGCTCGTTTAAGTTGCTTGTGATCGTTTCGCTATCTGATCCGACAATAATGACTAAACATTGATATCAAAAGCACTATTCAAAATTTTTGGCGGGTGGTCTACCCCGCACAACTAAAATCTACGGTTAATAATATCATCTCCACAAGCCGAACTTCGTGAAGTTATACATTACGCCGATACGAGTGCGCGCAAGTTGATCGACTGGATGATAGTGAATTTTCGGTCCTCGCCAGACCAGGCCGGGAAACGAAATTGTCAATTCAAGCCAGAACTAAACAGTTATCTGCTGCTACTCATTCGAGCTTTATGTGATGGGGGTGGCATGAGGCATGATGGTAGAAGGGCGCAGGTATGAGACAAATCGTACTTGCTTTCCACAACTTTATTCATCCATGGGTACAGGAGCCTCTGGCTGGTCCGAGGCCTGATGATAATGGCCTGGACAAACCCAAGACCGTGGTCACAGCAGTGATCTCTCCCCCAGATGGTATAGGGTCTCTCAAGAGACTGCTGGTGAGCTCTCTCCCTGCGACAGCCCCTCCTTATCAAAGCAACGCGCGGACCCCAGGGGAGCCAGGCTTGAAATCAGCAGTGGTGGATTTCAGCCTGTCTTGGGGTTGTGCTTTCCTAGTGATATAAAAAGGCTCATTGCTGCCTTATACTTACTCGAAATTATTCAAACCAAGTGTTGCCTTGATAGGCATAACAAATTCAACCGAATGAATATTGCACCATTGCAATCAGATGCTTTAATTTAGAGAAATTATCAAATGTGTCTCTAGATTCTAACAATTTGTGAATAGCCGCGCAAACGATAGAGGGGAGCTGTCAGAGGTCACATGTCAAGTTCAATTAACAAACAGATAAGGGGAGGCGCACTGAGACCCTCCCAGGCTGATAAGATACATAGTAGGCTGGTCTTACAACATATATAGAACATGGCCGTCTGAGACGCAGGATGCATGATACAGGGATACAGGGAGGGGGAGAGGGGAAAGAGGCTGACAGTGCTTGGCTGGGGCCAGCCTTTGACCAGGCAAAAGGGAGGAGGGGGAGGAGAGAGAGAGGGCGAGAGAGAGCGAGAGAGAGAGAGAGAGAGAGAGAGAGAGAGAGAGAGAGAGAGAGAGAGTACGAGTTCATGTAAAACTTTGGGCTTCACTTCACCCGGCCACATTTACATGAAACATTATATCACACTAGCTCGATCGTCTGCTAGCGTAGTGACTTTGGTTCGATCGCGTACGTCTGCTAGCCAGCTATAACTACGTACGGTGAGGTTTGTTTACTTATCTTCTGTGGGTTTTGTGCAGAAAGTATACGTTAAAACAGTCTAATATGACTATTTTCGATTAGTTTTTAATCTAATTAATCTTTCTGCGTGCTTTAATGTCATCATTTTGCCACGATCTAGCGATCATCCCATGAGCTTCTATTTTTACCAGTCTACCGGAACTAGGGGACGTAAACGGTAAAGGGACAAAACTTGGGCTGTATTTCCGTTTCAGAAGTGAGAATGTCCCATACAGAAGAGCTTCTAAGCTTATGATCCCAAATAAATCTCTCAGCACTGAAAAGAAATGGAAATGCTTGACATTTTGCCTCTCCATAAGCATCTGCAGCTCAATAAGTCTGTGCTTGTGAAAAAGGTAAAAGATGGCCGAACACCAGAATATCTAACCAAACTATTTGAGCAGTCATCATTCAGAGGACATGACAAATTTCTCCTGCCTCAGCCTCGCATCGATTTGTTCAAATCGAGCCTATCTTACTTTGGGGCTGCTCTGTGGAATACACTGCCTGATGACATAAAATGTATCAAGTCTTTGCCTATGTTCAAATAAAAAATTTGCAATATTCTCAGGCATCATCGTATGACATAGTTTTCCACGCTTTCATCCGACGTCTATACAGTGGAACGGCTAAGTGTGTATCCTATACATGTATTGTCAATTTTTCACATATGCTTACTTCAGGCCAACCCTGGCTGAACTATTGGAGGGGTTCCGGCTGATTGGGGGTGGAAGAGTAGGGGAGGGAGTGTACATCAAAAGGCTTAATTGGCCTACATGTATGTTATTTGTTTTAAACATTTGGATGTTTAGAAACTTTTTTAAATAATGTATATGTCACTAATAGTTACGTCAAGTTCCACATTTGAATTTTCCTTTTCTGGTACACTATCTACCCATTTTACTATGCTTAAGAAATTGTACATGTATAATTCTTGCGATAATTAGACTGAATCTCTCTCTCTCTCTCTCTCTCTCTCTCTCTCTCTCTCTCTCTCTCTCTCTCTCTCTCTCTCTCTCTCTCTCTCTCTCTCTCTCGTGTGTGTGTGTGTGCGGTGTGTGTGCGGTGTGTGTGCGTGAGGGGTGGTGGAGGCGTGTACGTGTGTGTGTGTGTGTGTGTGTGTGTGTGTGTGTGTGTGTGTGTGTGTGTGTGAGAGACTTTCCATTTCAATTTGTCAGTCGTTCAGTCAGTTTATTTGTCTCTCTATCTCTTTCCTCCACCCCCACCCCACCCCACCCCTCGACCCCTGGTGTGTAAAGAGAATCCATCCAGGTAGAGCTAGCAGTGTCACGTTAAGCAAGATGAATTTCTTTTACGAATGAATAAAATAAACTGAAATTGAAAATGAAACTTAAATTACGCAGAGAGAGAGAGAGAGAGAGAGAGAGAGAGAGAGAGAGAGAGAGAGAGAGAGAGAGAGAGAGAGAGAGGGAGAGTTTTTGAAAGGTAGCCTTGTTACACACACACGTAGTGCAGATAAATTATATGAGCTCGCACATTATGCTTCCAACATAGAACACGAGGAAAACAGGTGCTTCTCACTATGTCTACACGCAGAAGTCGGTCGAGGTCAGGCCTAGCCACAAGGGTCAGGGGAGGACTGCCCTCCTCCCAACGCGCTAGCACTGGCATGACACTCTGTCAGCCTTGAGTGAACTAGCCAACAGTGAACTGCTGGTCAATATCCCGTGTCCCGCCAAGCTCGCACCAGCTAACATCTCCCCAAACGGCAATCGAGCAATCATCCCTACGTCGAACATCCTTCCCACAACAAGGCCAAACGCGTTAATATTATAGTGTCCGTCATCCGATCTCTCATTCAGGACTTCTATAGGAAATTTCGCCACTTGAGCAGTGCACTCGGTTGAACCAAGATAGACTCCGCGCTGTCTCAAACTCCGGGTGAGGCAGAGGTTGCGGTCACAAGGTCGCCGAGTTTCTGTATAGGTTCCAAGGTCAAGGTCTTGTTGACGTTTTTTCGATGATCACAGCGTTTTTGAAATGTGCGAGGCAGGAAATAAGCCAAGGCCGTCGCTTCCGCTTTAGATTGTGGCTTACTTATGCCAAGAGAGTTCGAGAATATTTACTTTATGTGCGCCCCTTGTCTGAGATATTCAGGAAAGGTGTTAATTTTTATTTCGTGGGCGTTATTTACATGTAGATGTAGATGCACTACGACGATACATGAGTCGGACAGAGAGCCTCACAAATGAAATAATGAAAACAGGATATTACAAACAGCCCCCCCCCCCCCCCCCCCCCCCCCCCTATTTGTTTTTATTGATCAAGTGGCCCCGTCCAGAGCGAATCATCACTGATTGAAGTACATGAACATATCAATCCTTGGGGGAGGGCAGTGGGTAATTAACTGGGATACGTGGGGGTTGATAGCCATTTCTCTCATATTCGCTAATAATGGCCGACGCCCTTGTTGTGGTGGTAACATTCTAGCCCTGTGGTGCGTTCTGTCCCCAGATCACCACTTCTAGGTTGTGAAGCATGACTCGGCTTCAGTTGAGTGGATCGAGTGACCCAGCTTTACAAAAGCCCCAACCCTGACCTGCTTGGTTTTCAGCTTGGGCCTGAGGCAGTTGACAGATCAGTCAAATGCATTCCACTTCCCAGTCAAATACGTACACATACAGTTGCTGCTCCAAATGCGAATATGAGTAGTTTGACTTGGTTCGGTTTTGTGAAGTTAATGCTGGATTCAAACTTGCTGCTCGATCTGTGACTTGGTTTCAACTCCTTGAGCAAATCATCCACCACCACCACCACCACCACCACCACCACCACCACCCATGTATCAAACTAATTCAGCCACTGATCACAATATCAATCTCTCTCTCTCTCTCTCTCTCTCTCTCTCTCTCTCTCTCTCTCTCTCTCTCTCTCTCTCTCTCTCTCTCTCTCTCTCTCCCCCCCCCCCCCCCCCCCCCCCTCTCTCTCTTTTTTGCCCCCATGGAGCTGCAGTGGTGAAGAGAGAGAGAGAGAGAGAGAGAGAGAGAGAGAGAGAGAGAGAGAGAGAGAGAACGATTTTGTCGTGTATAAACATTATTTCCGCCCATCTTTACTTCTTGTTGTCTTGCTCAGGGCAAAATTAGCTCGTCCACGCGACATGTCGAACTTGATGACCATTACTTTAATTAACGAAGCTCATTTGTCGAATTTAAAAGAAAAGTGCTAAGTTTGCAGCAAATTAAAGCAAAACAACAATGAGCATATGTTCAAACTGCGCGTCTTGTTGTTTTATATGAGAAAAGTAAAATGTTGAATTAGAAGCCAATTTGCGATCTCTGAACGAGAAACTGGAGGTCACGTGGCTTGAAGTAGAGGCGGAAACACGTCTTCGACTTCGAGCGGTAGGATCAAAGACCATAGTAATGTATGGTCTTTGGTAGGACCAAAGATTAATAATAGTCTTTGGTAGGACATATATTATTACGTCCGCACAGCCGGAAAGCGGTATTTGCAGCATCCGCCAACGATATGCTTGTCTATTGCATTGCTGGAAAGTGTTATAACGTGAGCGGGACAGATGTCTACAAACGAGTTTCCGTACAAACGGCCTGACATGCTGAAAAAAAGGATTAGATATGTACACAAAGATTCTTCGAGGCGTTTGCACGCACGCAATTCCTGTCGGCTGTCAAAACATCGTCTGCTATGTCCCTCGATTTGATATGATCAGGGTCGCATCAAAAACATTATCTAGTGTCTTTGGTCGCATTTACTGTCTGAATTCAAGTTGGAATAATTTGTTGCATACTCAAAGCCAACATCGCTGTCATTTTCTCTCTCGACAGCTGCTGCAAAGGCTTTAATTGATTCAATGATGCAAAACGCGCTCGATCGAGATCTGTAAGTACGCGCAGCCGAGTGTAACCGGGCTGCAGGTTTTCTCGCTTACTCAATTCAAAACATTTTGACCGGTTCGAACTGGTGTGGCTCTATTGCGCGGCTTTGCAGACGGGAGCGATGTCGAATTCCTCGATCGTTGAACGCGTTGTCTATTTTGTGTTTACATCCCGCACCGTTCCCGGTGACGTGGGAGGCAAGCGTCTCGGAGACAAGATGGCGTCATTTTAACTTGTCAGTTAGATAGGAAAGTGTTTAGTGAACAATTATTTGGCAGTTGTCGGTATTTTCAAGTCTGCCGTTTAATTTGTGAAAACATCATCGACTATTGTATCAGAAACACCCCTAATTGCACTTTTCCTATAAAGCTGGCACTGTATTTGATAAGATTCGAAATTGTCACGTGTTAATACAATTAAATGTTTTCACACATTTTGCCAGTCAAACATGTCAGATGTTATAACATTCATGCAGACACCATCGGCGTTGTCAGTTGGTGACGAGGGCGTTGCGTGCATGGCCCCCTGTATGTTGTACTAACGTGTCATACGTGCTGCTTCTTCCTCAACATTTATCGCACTGCGTTCTTTAGTGATTGTCACACACACACACACACACACACACACACACACACACACACACACACACACACACAAAGACGCACACACACACACACACACACACACACACACAACACACACACACACACAAAGACGCACACACACACAAAGACGCACACACACACACACACACAAAGACGCACACACACACACACACACACACACACACACACACACACACACACACACACACACACACACACACACACACACACACACGCACACGGGGGTGGGGTTAGGTGGGTATGAGGAGGGATTGTTTGTTTGTTTGTTTGTTGTGTTGTATTTTGTGTGTGTGTTTTTTTGGGGGGGTGGGGGGTGGGGGGATCACATCACCAGAATGCAAATTTCCGCCAGATTAATTTCCATACATGTTGAAATTATGCAATGTGAGAATACTCTCCACCGAAAGGAAAAACCTTCCTGTTGAGTCTCTTGCATAAAGTAGGGCAGGAAGCCACTGTCAGTCCGCCAGTTTTGAACCGCGGTCTTTCGAAAACGAAGCTTCCACTGCGTTGCATGGGTGCCAGAGTTTTAGAGGTTGTTACTACTGAAGATTAATTCTAATTTATCCTTTACAGCAGGGACGATTCAGTCCTATCTAATACTGCGTCGCATGTTGCTCAATGAACCAAGACAGTTGTTCTGAATCATCCAGAACATATAAAAATATCTCTAGTAGTGAAAACTCGAGAAAGATGGCACATACTTAGTATGCTACTCTTTCCAATCAACGTGAGTGATTCAGTCCACCGTAACTGATGCGGCACCAAATGTTGTTCAAAGAATTAATCAATCTGGACTTAATCATCCAGAATACATTACAGTTTAACTTTTAGTGGTAACATCCGTGAAAGATGAGACGTGTTCTGAATGCCACTTCATCCTTGTTTCATCCCGAGTTTGTGAGTCACCCCTTGGGTTTGCAAAGTCTGTCCAATGGTATTCTCACATCTGAAAGTAATTTGGGCTTGTATGAATTATAGCAAACGACGTGGGAAATGTGTATTAATAATGAGGCTGATGGCGATTGTTTTAATATGGTTTTATGAATATCAAGGTATTGAATACAGCGATTAACATACTCAAACGAAGTCGTCAAATTAACAGTATACTCGTATCCGCACAACTTCATACTCTCTTTTCACAGGAAATACGCTCCATATATGCACGCATGGGCACGCATATCATATTAGTCCCCCCAGTGGGTTGGAATTAAGACTAGATCGACCCACCGCGTCTCCCTGTGCGATTAGTAATATACCACTAATTAGGGAAATCGTGACTTTATTTGCTCTAGTTCCAACCTGTTTTGGTGATAATTATTTGGTGACAATAACCTTACATAGCCTACAAATGCTGATGCGCTGTCAAACATCCATCCATTATATTAGATGCACGTACACTCTCAGTCGTCTGCACTCCAAGGAATCCTTGGAGAAGAGGCCTCATTGAGGAAAGCATGGGATGTCTTTACCCTTGTATTGATATCATCGCCTGCCCAAGGACGCACTGTGAAAAGCTGTTCTCTTGCTACCGCGACATAGAGGCTCCAAAGAAGTGCTACAAAGACTGCCTGTAGAAGTCCCTCAGCGCCTGTCCAATCGACCACCGCCAGTGGTCTACTTTCGCTGCTGATCGCGAAGCCCGGTGGATGCTGATCACGATGCTTGGTGGATGCTGATCGCAAGGCCGGGATGGAGGCAAACCACCCACCATGCGGTCTCCTCCTTCCAAAACAACCGCAAGACCAGCCTTGAAGACAGAGGGAGAAGGAGGAAGAATCGCAAAGTCTCAGCACCCAACCCAGACCAGACCTTCATCTGCAGCCTCTGCAGTCGAATCTGCCTGTCCCGTGTTGGACTTATCAGTCACCAGCGAGCCTGCAGCCGTCGTGGACCACACCTTTCCTAAGTCTTCTTTCCTGAAGCCAAGCCGGGTTGATACCAGAGTGCCACGAGAAAACTTTGTTTAGAAAATGCACCCGGTTTTAGGAAAAGATGCATGTGAAACAGAAATGGACAAGGGGATTGTGAAGATCGATAAAGGACCATACGATGACGAGGGAGGCAAACAAATCTTGCGTATGATCAGGAAACGAAGAGTTTTACACGCAGACCTTCGTTAAATTTCCTGCGTCTGGGGTTGCTATTCAGGGTAAAAGCGAACACTGACAAGTAATGATCATATCAGTCCACGATCCCTCAAACCATCCCTAGCACCTCCTTGTCTTCATTGCCGTAGATTCGTTTATGGACAGGCAAGTAAACAAGCTGGCGAAATGTGATGCATAGAGCGGAGATTTCATCATCAGAGAAGCGGTATTACATGGGAAAGCGGCACCTGCAGTTCCGCCCATCCCTCACAAATCCTGGTCAATTGATTTCTAATCTGTTCAAAGCGGTCGGAAACGCAGTTCTTACGCGACTTGCGAATTAGACGTAGAAGCTTAATACTATAGTTTGATCACGTTGACCAGCACTCTCCTCCTTAGAGAACATTGCAGACAGTAAACGAATCTAATAGCTTTGTCCATCTCCAGCATGGTGTCAATTACACATAGCTGTGCAAAGGCTTGGCTTGCCTGACCAACGAACAATTTGACTCAAATGCTCCTTTGTGACTGAAGAGACAGTTTTCCCATCTGCTTCCTGCACACAACTTTTACCGTGGAAGCATTATTACATAAACCACGGCCTGCCAGAAAAATTTACATAATGTTGCGGAAGAATGTAAAGCGATTATAATCGTGTAAGATTGTTGGCGTTTGCGGAGGTGGTTTGTTTAAGTAGCTAAGGAATTGTGTAGGGTTGTGTAGAATTGTTCGTGTTTTAGATAGATTGTTCACGTAGCGACGAATACCTATTGCTTTAACGTGTTGTGCTATGGGAAAACGGACGTGTTCACCTCTCTTTGTTCTGCCCTGAACAAAGGCACGTGAGTACGGATGAGTCAGCAGGCTTTTGTTAGTTGGGGAGGGGGTCGGGGTGGTCATTGCTCTTTGTTGTGGATAGGGGGTGGGGACTTCAAGCCTCCCTTACTTCCGATGCTGTAGGTAACTGGCCCTATGATTGGATCCCAGGGGCGGAAACAGAAGGGCCTGATGGGGGAATGGTCAAGCCGTATAAATACATTGTCCATGTTCTGAAGCGGGGGTGAGAGCGCAAATGTCAGGGGTGTAGGAGCGTATACTCGCCGTCACTGTATGCCATGTCCAGTCTGGAATAAACATCAAGTAAGTTCACCTTCTGAGTCCATCTTCCTACGTTCCTGGCGAAAGCGAGGACGAATCGGGTCGCAAGTACTGTTTCCGTAACAATAATATGATCTAAGCTGTTACATATTGAAGGCTTCCTGCAGTGGCATGGAAATATGAATATGAAAGTGAACAATTGGCGATTACATAAAGCCATCTCCAGTGTGTAGATGCACTGGCCTGGCAAACGAAGCTATATGAAATGAGTGTATTCTCTTATAGGCCTACTGCTCTGAAAGAACAGACCCAACGGTACGTGAATTTTTAAATTCCGGACAATACAAATAATTCATTCGAGATGCAGTGGACACGTCATCTGGGAGAGTATGCAAATAATACATTAAGGAAACTGAAAGAACGAGAGCACGAATTCCCTGCTGTGCCTTGCAGAAACGTATGGGACAACCACGTGGCCAAATCACCGCCGCCGAGAACACGAACGACGAAACACCGTTCAGGAAGCCAAAGTTGTATCAGGGTTAGAGATGAGATACAAACAGACGTTCCTTGCTGAGTTCAAGGCAAAATAGAGATTTGTCAGAAAGTTTGACCCCTCGGTGTCAAGGTGGAGAGAAAGGCGAAGATAATCCCATTCCATGCCTTAGAATGCCCGGCAAGCGCTTATCGCTGACCCCCTTTTCAGCCTGGCTGGAGACGTGATGTAGTCCAAATAAAGCTTTGCTTGCCAAAGTGCCTACCTACTCCGAGTGCTAGCTAGGTGTGTGCATAACATTGCTGCTGACTTTGCTAGCACGACCCCTTCGTATCGTAGCGATGTAAGAGTCAACAGCATCGATCGACACGCCCTGCCTTGGAGCGTTGTTTATACCTTCAAACAACACGACAGATCGAAAGAACGAAGGAAGGAACGCTTTCATTCGTATTGGCGTCTAGCCATTTATGAAAAGGTTGTCTAGCCAGTATATAATGATGAATATAACAACTTAATTAATAACTTTCAGATAACACTCGGAAGCAATTACAATGAAAAAGCAGAAAGTTTGAAGACTTGACAAGTCTTGCAGGCACTAAGGCAGTAATCTCTGAAATCATGAGTATGCTTATCATGATTAGCCTACAATGATGATGATGATGATGATGATGATGATGATGATGATGATGATGATGATGATGATCATAAATGTCGTGCCCTCGCCATCTTCGTCGTTTTTGTCTTAGTCATCATCATAGTCACCGATGTAATAAAGTTGGTGTGAAAATGTTTAATCTCTTCGTCACTACACAACCATTGCCAACAAGTCGTGTCCTAGCGCCAGACGTAAGTGAAAGTTAGACAAAGGAAGGCAAACAGACAGACAGGCAGGCAGACAGGAAGGAAGGAAGGAAGGTATGTTCTACTTTGTGTAAACATTTCTTGGGAGGGGAAAGTCACTTGATTAGTGTACTGACTGACCCACCGGAGCGTGGCCCGACAGTCGAACTGCCAGAGGTTTCAGCTGATTAGGGGGGCATCAAATAGCCCCAGCCGTAGGGCCTATAGTCTGTACTGTATGTAGTGTCCGCCGCTGAAGAGGAGGCCGAAAGCACGAGGACTAAACCCCACAGCTGAAGAGTTTTTGCCATCGCACGCTGCAAGGAGTAGTCCTTTGGACAGATGAGATCTGCCACTTTCACTTAATTTAAAGTCAATGAAGTTCTAGGAAGTTTCTGCGAATACTTAGAGTTTTTTAGTTTCTCTCTGGGCTGAATAATTGTAATTCGGTGCATTATCTTACCATCCTTTTCTCTTGTACACATCACTATTGTTACCTTTGTGTTACAATGTTATAGTGTTTGTAAATAAATCTATGAGTTACGGTTAAAATGTACACTCAAAATTTCCTTGTTGCTTGATGACTAAAGGTCGATCGGTCGGTCATGCATTCTTCCCAAGCATCATGCATTCACTCCGAGTTTCCCATATTGTTGTAGTTATTCCATTTGTACGTGATCATTTTGATGTTTCATCTACATGCATACCAATATAAAACGTTAAGGTTGAACCGTGTTCGAGCCCCGACATTCCTGTCAGTCCCGATTTTTCGTGAAATTTTTTGCCCCTACCTTCAGCTTTTTCTCTTCACTCCGCCTTCCCACCCCTCTCCTTCCCCCTCCTCCTTTTCAAATACGCACACTCTTACGCACGCGCGCGCGCACACACACACACACACACACACACACACACACACACTCATGCAAATGCTCTCTGTGTGTGTCTGTATCTGTGTCTCTGCGGGCGCAAAATAAACCAACAAAACAACAACACACACGAGCGCGCGCAAAACACCCACATACATACGGCGCGCGCGCAAAACACCCACATACATACGGCGCGCGCGCAAAAGAGAGAAACAACAACAAACACAGATACGATGCAGAAACCACCCCCACCCCCCATCTCTAACCCCCACTCCCCATCCCTACCCCCCCCCCCACCCCCCCCACACACGTCCTCCATCATTTTCACATCTCCACTTGCCCTTTCCATTTTTGTGCTCTGGTGACGTCACCCAAAGCAATTGGCACTGGCACAGATGGGTTTGGTTTTCACTTCCTTGTGCATCGTCTCTTGCCAAACAGCGGGTCGATGCAACCCAATCAACTCGTCCGCGTT
This sequence comes from Theodoxus fluviatilis, assembly GCA_034096865.1. Lineage (NCBI taxonomy): Eukaryota > Metazoa > Mollusca > Gastropoda > Cycloneritida > Neritidae > Theodoxus > Theodoxus fluviatilis. The sequence goes on from JAWQFJ010002400.1 coordinate 506,189, forward strand.
GTGAACAACAACTTGTGTGCGTTGAGGGCAGCAGTCTTGACTGGCTGCTTGCAGCTCGAAAATTGGCTCCAGGTTTCTGTTGGGCCACATTCCAGACAAATGTCATACAAACAGTCATGCCAGACGTAGACAGATGATGGACATGGGCCTAATAGGCAGGCAGGCAGGCAGGCAGGCAGGCAGGCAGGCTGGCAGGCTGGCAGGCAGGCAGGCAGGCAGGCAGGCAGGCAGGCAGATAGATGCATAGAAGACGGGAAGACACAGACGCGGACCCATAGAAGACCGGCAGACACACAGACTTACAGACTCACAGGCAGACTCGGGCAGGAGAACATGCAGACAGGCAGTCGGACAGACTGACTGGCAGGCACGCACGCACGCACGCACGCACGCACGCACGCACACACACACACACACACACACACACACATCTCTATTGCTCTAGGTGCGAATTATTTTGACAAATTTTATATAGCTCTATTATTGGGACGAAAAACACCACACATTGGACGTGTCTGGACAATGGTAAAACGTTAATCCAGAGGACATACATTAGTAAAAGAATGTAAGGAAGTGAACCTGTGACGACAAGAGGGACTAGATCATTGTCATAAATATAATAATATATCTTTGTGATAATAGGATGCAGCGGGAGAGCGGTAGGAGAGTGGGGTGGTTGAGTTGCCGGAGTTGGTTAGTCGTTGTGTGTTGTTCGTCCGTCGAGTCGACGAGGACCACTCTAGTCATCCGGGGGGTTGCTGGGACTGGCTCTGTCTGTGCGTGCGCAGATGGCTGACGAGGCCGATCCTGGCACGGAAGGTTCGGGAACAGAAGGGACATGGGACGAGTGGGTTAGTCGTACAGTGTTAACTGATCTACATGTAGGGCATTTGATCCGACATTCTGTATTGGTACAGTACGTATGTGTGCACACGTTGCATCAGGGACGTATATTTTGCGCATTACGGATGCAGCGCAAATGGTGAGTAAGAGGTACGATCAAAGCATGCACACGACACGGCAGATATTGTTCAGTCAACACACGTACCATTGACCAACGAGAAGAAACATTAAACAATTCCTGAAAAGGGTCTCGGGATATTCTCTTGCTGACGTCTGCACGAATCCGTGACTTTGATTCCTGCCCCGGCCTTTGAGGTTCAGCATAGAGCCTACGTGTTGTTTGTCTGTCCTTTTCTTCAGTGCATGGATGGCGACAGTTGATCTTGAACGTTTCCCAAGATTCAGTGCGCGCACACATAGGCAATAACACATGTATGCGTGAGCGCATCAACTCGGTGTATACTCTTTTTACAAGTCACGGTAGTTAAGGGCAAGCCTAGCATACGTCTGCTCGACAGTCAACTCGGACTCAAAGCCTGGTGCATTTTTGTTATGGAGAACTCACAGCTGCCAGCCCAAACACCGTAGCTCTGCACGCTGTTCCCACCAGATCAAACCGGTCGTACCTGCATAACATAAACGACGTACATACTCCTGTGACCACCTTCCATTCAAATTTCAAGTGTTAAGAGAAGTTGCGGCGCAGTGGCGCTGGGATCCATTTGTCACGGTACAGTGCGTAGGCTTGTTGGCTTGCGTGGAACATGAGCTCAGGTACTTTCACCAAGCACACTGAAGCTATCGAAATGCACACCTATGGAAGGCTAACAGTTGAATGATTTTAGGTTAGTGTGCAATGGCAGTGTAAAACTGCATGGTTCCTTGCACATACGCAGAAACAATTAGCCTTAACTTCATTGGCAACCGTCATGACATAATTGTGTGTTAGCTCGTGTCGGAAAAAGACGGTTGGGTATTTGTATTCTTAACGTCACATCGCCAATGCGGCGGAATAACCTGGATTTTGATTGGCATGCAGGTATCATATCACACTTGCCACAGGTGTGTCTCGTAAGATGGAGCGACTTCGGTCCGCTTTGAAGACACTCTGTAAGTGTAATGGGCCGTTCAGCAAATTGCAATTCACAAGATTTTGTTATGAGTTTAAAAATTACCTTGTAATTCTATTTTTAAAAAATCCATCTAGATGCAACTGATTTAGACGTCGAAGTATTCGCCGATTTTGTTATTAATAAACATAGTATTGTGTATAACTATAGTTTCATAATTCTGCAAAGTATTTGACAGGTACCACTTTTTCAAGTTAACCGAGGTGGGGGGAGCACGTCATCAGTGGACTGTATGATGAAGATTAGTTTGGTGGGTTCCACGTCCCAATGGGTGCGCCAGTCGACATTTCTGTCACACATCCTCCCATGTAGTGCAGGTGGCTTTGTGCTGAAGCTTTCGCGATCTGCTGGTGCTCTTCCGCCCGTCTCACCTCCTCTACTACCATGCCTCTTCTGCCTACTGCTGACTGCTTGGTGGAATATTTGTGGTGCTTGGTTTCAAGGCCAGCCCTTCCTGCTGCACCCCATCTCATTCCTGTCCTGACATCCGATGCCCCCCCCCCCCCCCCCCCCCTCCCCCCCTACCCAGTCGTGTGAATCGCGCAGTACGAGAAAGAGTATAGTTTTGTAGGCCTTGATTTCCTGCACCAGAGAGTAAAAAGGAAGTTTGAATGATCCTAGTGCTTGAGCTACAGAGAAATGGTGGTAAGTGTTCTTTACAGTCCCAGCCATTTGCACACGGAGAAGCTGAGCTGCTTCGCGATGCTCTCCACACGAGTCATGACCACTTCGTATATCTGCAGAGACCACAGAATCCGGGGCAAAACGGGAAATTGGAGGCACCATGCCTTGGCCCTCCTAGCCAAGCAACACCTCTCTTCGGTCTCGATGCCGTCCTCTCTATCTCTTTCCCCCCTGCGATGATGAGTGAGCGGACAGGCAAGCCACCGGCTCCCTCACAGTTGGGATCCTCTCGCCGGCAATGTAGAAGGACTCTGTGATGACTTTTCCCTTTCTAAAGGAGAGGCTCCGACTCTTCTTGGGTTTAGATTGTATTCCTGCCCATTAGTGAGGTTCTCTAGCCGCTTCAGTCCTTTCTACAGCAGCTGTCTACGGCATCAGGAGCGTGGTCATCCATGAATGCCCTCAGCAGAGATAGCAACTGGCCCTCCCTAAGCTGAATCCCTAAAGCCTCATCCCTCGATCCCCCGAGCATCATGGTACAACCCATGGGGATTCCAATCTCCAGTCACGTACTGCCGGTCTGTTGTGTATCCTGCAGTGGCAAACCTCATCCAGAGGGAACTGTTGTACCCCATGATGAGGTTTGCCACTTTGTCAGGGACCCAATAGAAATGCATGGTCTCCTCGATAAGGTATTGGGGCACTGACCCGTATGCACTCGCCAGGTCGAGCCAGATTACTCGCAGGACTGTTTTATTGAGCTTGCATGATATCTTGAATAACGTTCCATATCAATCTAGGACATGTGTTCCAGGCATCCAGAGACGGTATTTCAGCTGCTTGCACTGCAATCTGAATGTACACCGTGAGTCGCTTTGCCATCCAGGTGAGAAAGATCTTGCCTTCAATGTTCGATTACTGTCGGGCGGCTATGGACGAATGGTTGATTCTAGAGCCTTATTCTCTTCCTTTGGGATGAACACCCCATAGGCAATATATCAGTCCTCCACGATCACGCTTTTCCTCCACGCCACCTGTAGCAAGGACCGCAGCACATAAAGCACATGAGGGTAAAATTTCAATGTGCTTGCAGTTCAGTACAAAGCAAAACGTTGAAGACTATTCGATCATGAAGAATTCGCACTGAACTGTAAATGTTAGTGGCCTCCCAGACTGGTATGATTTAGCTTACCCCCCCCCCCCCCCCCCTCGTACGAACCTCTTGAAATAGCTTCTCTTCCTTGCTGATTTGACTCCTGCTGTATCTTAATTGTCTTTAAGAGGACGACTGCTCCCAAGCACTAATTGGTGTCACGTCAAATTCGAGTCTCGCAACACAGTGAAAGTAGGCGTTAGTGGCTGCCTGTAGTCAAACGAGTACAACGGCACAAGCTCAGCCAATCAACAACAAGCACACGTAGTTCAGCGTGCACATGTGACCTCGATCCTAGACGCTTCCAAGTTTCTCCCTTGCCTCATTTTGCGAACAACATTCAGTTGTAGCAGGACGAAGAGTTGTTGTGTTCCACTGCAGACATCATATCTACTGGGGTAGGTGCATTTAATGCATTGCTTTTTGCACAGGGAATGAACAGAGCTACGTTGTGTGGTGGAGGTGAGGCTTGGAATAAGAGACGTAAACAGAACAGTCACGTGACTTGTGTGAGCGTTTTTTGATGCCAAAATATTCAGAGATTCCCTTCTCAACGTTGCACAGCCCAGTCGAAGAGGCCTGCAAAGTATTGGTAAGGCATTAATCTTTCAAGCTCGATCATCGTATATGTATTGTGGGATGTTGTGTTTTGCGTAAACTGTAGTGTATTGTAGAAGCGCCGTATTTTTCTCGGTCATCGGTGATCAGCTGTTTCGCCTAGCAGCTCACTCTTATCTCTGGATGTTGGTACGGCAGTGGGCGAGGTCAGGCACGATTTTAGCTTAAATACTTGTAAAATGCATCCTTCAATTTGTTTTGGTGGCAGGTTGTCTGTTTTGTATCGACTGCACTTCGCGCCTCTTTCGTGCTGGCTGAGCTCCTATGCAGCGGGCGAAAAGACGCTGAGGTCGGGCTGCCCGACCACAACAATGGCGAAATACATTGCTTATGCACGATCAAGGTGCCCAGCGTCTGAGATGGGGTTTTCACGCTCACGGGGAGCATGATATCTGCGATAGCTGCAGTCAGAAGCTGCTATAACTTCGAGCAAAGCCTTGGCGAACGGAGATTCGCACTGTTGTGAACGACGATGCTCAGGCGTAACCCAATTTTTGCGCCGTTGGACAACGCCTCCTCTGCATCTCGCGTACTTAACGCCTCAGAGACGGAGCACATGGCAGCGATATGGTGCCTACATTTGCCATTTGCTACGAACCAGGATTAGTGTGGTTTTAAAACTAAATTAGTTAGTCATTAGCTGAAGCAAACTCTTTTCTTTTGAAACTGTGATCGAGGAGCAACAGTGTGTAGAATGTACTAATGTAGTCTGGCAATGAATAACGAGTGTGCATTGGCTTTTTAAAATTTGAGAGACCGATTTACACACACACACACACACACACACACACACACACATATATATATATATATATATATATATATATATATATATATATAAACTCGCTTCAAAAGTAATAGTTCAGGAATATTCTGACTCTGTGGGGAAACTTTTGTTATGGAGCACAGAAATATCCTGGATTCCATTTTGGATCACCTCGCTCTTGTCCATGCTGGGAAAAGATCCACAGCATGGTCAGCTGCAGGTGGGCAAGCAGTCAGTCTTGATGTGAGGAGCAGCTCTTTGTCAGTTGTGTGGCAGTCTTCTGTGAGAGATACAGAGTGGGCTGTGTCAAATGGGGTGACTTTCAAAGACCCCTGCTGATATGAAATTCTGGCATGGCTCTGTCATCTGTCCTATGGAGCAACTGCTACAGCCTCCAGGGAGGAGGCAATGTTGAGATTTTGAGTGATGGGTGGAGGGAAGGGGGAAAGAACTACAGGGAGAATGCAGATGATTTTGGTGTGTGCCATAACATGAGGTGAATGCATATATTCCTTTGGTGAATAAAAAGAGTCCTCCCTTTTTTTCCTTTGAGTATGAATAGGGTTTTCCTTAGAGCAGATGATGCAGAAAAATTGTTCTGCTGTTCTGTGCCAGGGGCACAGTAAGTGGCTTAGAGATCTTGTGAAAGGATACAATGATAGGCCATAAAGCCATAAAAAACTAATTCTGGCTTTTTCTGGCAGTTTGGAATGATGGGTGTTGCTCTAGCCCAGGAAGAATATTCTAAACAGACCTCTACATTTGAAGGGAGAGGAAGATATGTGTCACTATATAATATATTGATCTTATTTATGAGCTTGTCAGAGTCAGTGTAAGTTCTTGTTTAGAGCTGTCACATATGGGTGTGTTTTTCCCATTGTGGCATGTGAAGTTGCATATATATCAGGAATGTTCATAACATGTACAGATCCAAAGTGTTTTGGGCATCAATATCTCATGTGATGTCACATTAAATTATCCAGTTGAGTATGGCTCTTGCAGGAACAAGTGCTCTTTAAATGTATGAGAGGGCATGTGTTGGAACTGGCACGGGCAGATCTGCAGTTGTTACTAGACTGTTAATCACTTAATGCAGTCCGAGCATGTGTTTTGCACTGTGTCATGCCAGCAAGGGTATGCTGATTTTGACAGGAACTGCGTAGCAGGAAGTTTATCTGCAGGTCTACTTGGCATGCATTCTCTAGTTGTGGATCATGCATTGGTGTCTGGCAGTTATTGCCTAGCTGCTGGTGTATAGTTGGTTTGTGAACATTTTCCTTGGGTCACGGTATTAGCTAGTTGAAAGCCCCATGGTTTTTATGCTGCATATGTGAGGTCAGGGTGACTGGGGAAATTTGGGTGGATCAACAGGGGTACCTGACTTCGAATAATAAGCTACTCCATGTATTGACTGGCTGGAACTGGCCCTAGATAGTCGTTGTGGGGTTCCCTATAAAATCTCCCAAGTTTGAAGTTGGATCACAAAGCTCTTTAGCAGTGGTTCACTGATTACAGCCAGTGGTGAGTTGATGCAAATTGTTGGTGGTTACTGAATATTGATGATAGAAAGGCAAGTTCATTACTGAGCTGGATGTTAATGGTAATGAATTTAGCATATTTGTCTACTTTCTTATTCTTTTATCGAGTCATATTTCTTATCACTAGACCTTACTTATCATACATGTAGACTTAACCTTTGCTTGGTTTGTATTATTCCTTGTCCTGCCCCCCAATGGGTTTGGGATAGGAATTGACTCTCTGTGTCTCACTGAACAATTCATGACGTGGATAGCTAGGGAAATTGTGACTTGCTCTTACTCTAACCAATTCTTGTTTAAAAAAAGATCAGTGGCCTTACACTACAGAGAATACAAAGGCTGATAGACCATAAAACTCCACCATCCATCCATCTATCCCTTATCCTGTGTTTATTGTTTTTCCTAAGCTTATGACTATGAGAATAAATGAAAGGGTTGTGATGTATTGGAATAAGGTAGAAACATAGGGGGTATTCAATTCATGTGCATTGAAAAAGCTCTCTTGAGAGGAATCCTCCAACTGCATCTGGGTATTTCGCTAAGGACTGACTGTTAGGTGGTTTGCTGGATGAAGTGAGTGACTGGGCAAGGGATTAGATGTGGAGTGCTTTTACTAGTTTTAGTGCATTACTTAAACTTTTGAAGTGCCGGAGCAAGATTTCTGACAGCACTGCACAGCTGTTACTGGAAGGTGGCAGAGGGAAGTGGTGAAGTCTCTCAACAGGCCAAGGCCAGCATTGATCTCCAGTGTCAGAGTGGATAGCATTCTCAGAGGTCACTTGTATGTGTGCCTGTGTGTGTACCTGTGTGTATGTGTATGTGTGTGTGTGTGTGTGTGTGTGTGTGTGTGTGTGTGTGTGCAGAGGTTGCAGCCAGAGGACAGCTGAAGAAAATGAATGTTGCTGACTGATCACATGATGTTTTCCTACCTTGCTTATGTACACTGCATGATAAGATATAACCTGTCTTGTAGACTCAGACAATGCTCTGATTTGGTTCCCTTCAAAGCTTTTGGCTTTCAAGTTTCAGGACTGTTTAGAAAGGATACTGTTTCTGCTGAGAGTGAGATGTTTCTTTTTTTTTAAACAAGAGGAGCTGCAGGTTATACATGAACTGGTGCCAGAGTTAGAGACAAAAGGCACTGTGCATGTACAGTTGTAGCCAGCACTGCATTACCATTCTGAGTTTGGTATAATCACATCATATAAGTTGAACTTCATTTATGTTTGCCCTACAGGTAAGCGACTAAGTGGAATTGCACACAGCCAGAATCAGGATGTACAAGTCCGAGGGATCGCTGTGCCAGGAGCAGCAGGAAAGTGCAGCCCCGCTGCTGCTAGATGCCATGCCTGTCTCCATCATCTCGGCCCCTGCCAGTCCCCTGCACTTGATCTCTGTCACTCCTTACAACTCCAGCACCCCCCTGCACTCCGCAGTGACAACCCCCTTCTCCTCCCTGGCTGGGACCCCCATGCACTCGGCCAATGTGACCCCTCTGCCTGTAAAGAAGTTCAAGCCCCCAGACTGGGACACTGGCACAGACCTGCTGCCAGTGTGCCGCATCTGCCAGCTGCCTGGAGACGATGATGATTTGCTCTTCTCGCCCTGTCGATGCTCAGGCTCCCTCAAGTTTGTCCACTACACCTGCCTCTTGGTGAGTGCTGGTGTCACAGTGGTGGTGGGGGTGTCACAGTGGTGGTGGTGGTGGTGGTGTATGGATGTGCCATTTGTTTTGTCTATCTTTGCTGTATGTATCTGAAACCCAAACCCAGGTCATGACTCCTGGTGAATGTAGCAATGTAAATGTGGTGGTGGTGTCAGAACAAAATGTAACCATAATCATGGCGTTATCTGACACCTGCTTCTGCATTAGGCCACTTAGAGGTGCATTGTTGGTATTTAGTGCCTTTTTCAAAAAGGCTCATGGAATAAGCTCTGAAATCATATTGGCATGGATTTCCGTTGAGCAGAGAGGCTGCCAAAAGCATTAGCTGTGTGGATGAATGTTTGTGCTTTTGCTGTATCAGTGGGTGTCCATTAGCACATAATGCTTGAGAAAGAAAATTCCAGTGCTATTTTGTTTTTTGATTGCTTGTTTCTGATGAGTATAATGCTTGCACTCTGGTATACTGTTGTGTCACAGTGAAACCTTTGCTCAGTTAATCATGCTGTGTGATTTGATGCCTTTCAGAAATGGATTGAGGTGTCCTCTAGGAAGTTGAAGCGCCCTCCCCGCTGTGAGCTGTGCCACTTCCTGTACATGAGACACAAGCGCTTCAAGGTGAGAGGTTTGGAAAGGGATTTTTGTTATTGTCATGATACATAACACTTAGTAGTCTCCTCCATGTGTTTGCATTGAAAGTTCTAGTACTAATGAAGACTTGAGAGCTAAGGAGGTTTGTTGCAGAGTTTCCTACTACATTCCCCCTGTGGGTTTGGGGTAAGACAGACCTGGGTACCCGTACAAATTATGCGTATTAATACGGGAGAAAAAATGGAATACGAAAATTACGCATGCCTCTGAGAAAATACTGTGAAAAAAAATGCAGCTTTTGCGTATTCGTAAATGTGCAATTTCGTGCGATAAAGTGCACGTCTGGCACGGAGAGCTGGTCGTGACTCTTTGCCATGAAGCAGTTTGTATCCGGCAGTTTCATTGGTCGACAGTTATCGACTGACCATTCAGGGCCAATCATAGCGCTCCTACCAACAACGCTCTGTTTCTGGAAAAATTTAAGTGGCACACACAGTCTGCTAGAAAGCTCACGGTCACCATGCCGAAAAGAAAAGGAATTTTGCCTTCAAGCAGCGCAAAAAAGACAAAGCGAGATCAGGTTTTTCTGCAGAAGTATTGGCAGATGCCAGGTATCGTAGAATCGGCGAAAGATGTGCACCATGCGAGATGCAATTATTGCGACTGTGACTTCAGTATTTCCCATTCTGGATACTTCGACATCGCCCGTCACTGTTCTGGGAAAGATCACAAACAACGAGTCGAGGCAGAAAAGGAAAAAGCAGGCATTCCAAAGCTGGACAATTTTCTTGTTTCAAAGTCCGTAACATCGGGAGAGGAGAAAGTAATCCGTGCTGAAGTGATGATGACCGAACTGATCGTCAAAACAAACCTGCCCTTGTCAACGTCTGACGTCATTTCTGCCACAGTGAAAAGTGCTTTCTCAGACAGCAAAATCGCTGCTGACTACAAATGTTGCAGTTCTAAACAAGGCAACAGCCTTAGTAAGGGAAATGTCCAAGGACATTAAATCCAACTTGAAAGACAAAATGAGTAGTGGGCCTTTCAGTGTGGCAACTGATGGATCGAATGATCCAATTTTTTTTGTCTCGCTGACTGTGGAGTATCATGTGTGCAAACCAAAATCTGCATTTTTGAAATTGTCGGTCTGTGCAAAAAATACGCACAGTTTAGAAAAAAATACACATATCTGAACCAGTGAGTACACAGAGGCAAAATTTGGGGTACCCAGGTCTGGTAAGAATTGACCCACCGCGTCTCCCTACGCGATTCGTAAGAGGCGAATAACTAGGGACATCGTGACTTGAATTGCACTTGGAACTCTTCTAGTGATTTTCTTGCTTGGCCTTATATACCCTACAAAGGCTGATAGGCTGTAAAACTCTATCCATCCATCCTACTACATTATTGCATTCTTTGAATTCTAGGTTTCAAGGCAGGTTAGATAGCTCAGAAAGTGACTGATATGGAATAACCATACCCATGATACTGCTGCAAAATACTTTTTGGAAATTCATTACTTTATTCTTCAACTGAAAGGTGTCAGTACAGATTAGATACCTCAAGTCTGATGTGAAATGTTATCAGCACACACATTTTTTTGCTGAATACTTCACAGGGATTTTATCATTTGACATGTCACATCTGGGTGATTGATATAAAACATCAGAAGCTGACAAGATCCTACTTGATGAAATTATACTTAATAGACAGGGTAATTTTACTTATTTACATTTAGGATTACTGACTAGATACTTTGATCAATGCCCGATTTGAAAAGTCATCAAACTCCATGACCTTTGAATTCAGCTCTTTAGTCATCATTGTTGATCAAGCTAGAACAATTTTTAAAAAAGTGTAATATAAACTGTTTCATTTGTTAAGTGTTGTAATCATGACTGCAACAGTTTATTTACTTAAAATCTGATGTTGCCCAGAGTCAGCCTAACATAAGTATTTGTTTGTAGATAATGGGTTAACTTTGGCTGAAAAAAAAAATGTGGACTAGATCCCGTACCCATGGATAATTGTAATACCGTAAAAGTTGGCCTACAAGGCGCACCTGGGTATAAGCCGCACACACATACACACACACACACACACACACACACACACACACACACACTGTTAAAAAAACAACAGAAAAATCCATAAATTAGCCGCATTGGCATACAAGCTGCATGAAAACCGAACATGTCAAAGGCAAAACAAAGTCGCCGCGAACCACTGAGAAAAGCATCAAAAGCGAACAGAAACATCAAAACAGAAAGTCAAAAGTCATGAGGTACCGTCAAGGAAAGTTCGAAGCATCAAAACCGAACAGAAACATCAAAACAGAAAGTCAAAAGTCATGAGGTACCGTAAAGGAAAGTTAGATGGTCTTTAATTACTCGAGATCTGATGCTGAGAATCCGCTGAAGTCGGACTCTTCTGTGTCAGAGATGAACGGGTTCAGTATCGCCTCTGGTACAGAATCACCGTAAGTGTCACTGTCACTGCCAGCCTCGTTGTCAGTGGGTGTCGATGCATCGTCTGCTGCAGCGATGATCTGTGCTTTTCGGAATCCATTGATGATTGTGAATTTCTTGACCGCATCCCACGCATTCAGTACCCACTGACACACTTCTGCATACGTAGCTCTTCGCATACGTCCTGTCTTGGTGAATGATTTGTCACCATCCATCTCTCCCACTCCTCCCTCACCACTTTGAAGGGTCGATTCACACTGATGTCAAGGGGTTGTATGTACTTGGTGGCCTTTTTCCGTAGCATTCCGTCAGCCAGGTCTCCATCATTCTCTCGTCCATCCACCCCTTCTTGTTCACACGCACTACGATTCCTTTAAGGAATTTCTCTTTTGGCATTGTTATACGTTTAAAGATGACCATTCGTGGAAGTTTTTCACCTGCAGCACTGCAAGAAAGGTCACAAGTAAAGTATGTTTTATCGTGCCCGGTTGTTTTCAGTGACACAGAAGACTCGCCCTTTTTGTTTACTGTGCGTGTCAATGGAAGGTCGAAGGTCAGCGGAACCTCATCCATATTAATGTTCTGAGGGCCAATCAAATTCTCCACTCTTTTCTCCTCTGTGTAGTTTCGAAAGGACTGAATTTTCTCTTTGAAATCTGGTGGCAGCTGTTGACACAAAGTTGTACGCGCCCGTATCGACAGTCCTTTGTGTCTCAAGAAACGACAACACCAAGACTGGGGCCGCCTTTGAAATCGTCGATTTTCAGACGTGTTGCAATTATGCATGCTTTTAGATGAAGCTGTACAGTTGAAACACCGCGACCATCCTCACGTGTGTTGACCCAGTCTTCCATTTCGCTGCCTTTTTGCATTTCACAAGTTCGCCTTGTTGCTTTCGCCACCGCAGAATCATACTTTCATTGACGCCAATTTCTTGAGCTGCAGTCCGATTGCCTTTCTCCACAGCTAAGTCTGTGGCTGCTAACTTGAATGCAGCATCGTAGGCTTGTCTCAGTATTTTTGGCATGGTTGTTTTTTTGGCAGTGTAGATCTATGTGTTGCTTATCTATTATTGAAATGCGATCTGATCTATCAGTGCGCTGTGTGTGAGTTGTTGTCATGCGTCAAACTTCCAAAAAGAAGGTGAGTGAGCGAATTCAGGTAAACACACCGCTGATTCAAGAATGATTATAGGCCAACACTGACGATCACACTGCCGGAAACACATTGCTGACTCTGGTGATGCAGAAAAAAGTCATACATTAGCTGCACCGGCAGCTCATGAAAGAAAAGTAGCGGCTTATAGGCCAACTTTTAGGATACTCAGCTTTAAATTACTCAGGGTTTTCTGGGAGGAGTAAGGAAATCTCAAAATAGTACTTCTAACACCATGCTATTCAGTCTTGGTGTATTTATATCCTGACAAGTGCTGACCTAGATCTCTGCCATGAATTGGGTCACTGCACATGGCTGCCTGTGTAATGCATTGCAGGGCCGGACCAAATGAGTTGTGGGGGGGGGGGGTTCCTTTTTGGTTGGGGGGGACAAATCAGCAAAGTGGCGAAGCCACGAGCGCGCGCCCGCGAAGCAGGCGCGCAAACTAGGGGGGTCCGGGGGCATGACCCCCCGGAAATTTTTTGAAAAACGGTTAAAATCTGTGCAATCTGGTGCATTCTGGGCCTTGTTTTGAGGGGTAAGAGCAGCATTGTTTTTGGAGACACACACAAAAAATATATTTAAAAAAAAAACTCAAACCAAGGTACATGCTTTTTCTAGGGGGGGGGGGGGTTCCGGAACCCCTGGAACCCCCCCCTGGGTCCGGCCCTGCATTGACACACTCTGAAATGGCTCTCTTTCTGCCCTTCCTTCTTGGTCTTATTGGCACTGCACACAGTAGAGCATAGAATTTGAACCATTTGACTAAAATTGCAGTTTTGGGGTTTCAGTTTGGAAGAGATGGATTATTCATTTTTCAGACTGTCCTTAGGTTACAATTCAGTTGTACTACTGATGTAAGAATGATGGGTTACATTTCATGCATGAAGACAAAGAATATTTGGTCTTGGGGGGAAAAATTGGTTTGTCATTTGTCTAGTAGGAAAGCTGGGTCATTTAAAATAAAGTTAAAGTAAATTTTTACAAAATGGATAGTCTTGTCACCTCCTAAACAAGAAATGGTTTTTTTCTGTACATGTATGTATACCTTATAGAAAAAGGCTAAACAAATGTTATTTACACATAATTAAAATGCATGCCATTAAATTGAGTTGGAGTTGGCTAAGAGTAGAATGGCTGAAAAGACAAAGATTTTGAAAAGATAAACACACAAACCCCAATCCACATGCCCCTACTCCCATCCCTCCTTGTAAAAATCTTGTTGTGGAAGTGAACTGCATCATGCTTTCTCTGTGTCTCTTCAGTTCTCCCACCGGCGTTTCCCGCGTGTGAGTCGCCGTGACAAGTGCCTGCATGCTGTGTTCTTCATCAACCTTCTGATCATGATCAGCTGTGCCGCGGGCACCATCCTGCTCTTTGTCTGTGACAACCGCCACATGGAAAGCAACGGCAAGGACCCCGTGGAGCTGACCAGTGCCGAGATTGTCACGCTGGTGTGTGGAGTCATGTTCTTTATCTCCTTCTTTTCTGCCATGACCGCCGAGATCAAAGCCAAGCACACCATCTACAAACTCTTCCTCAAGTTCATCATGCAGAACACCGAGTGGCAGATTGAGCCCTACGACCGAACGAAGGACACGGAGCTGGATTCGCCTGCAGGCACCGTCTAGATGGAACCAGTAGAATTATTGGTGACCGTCGCTCTGATCCAGAAATGCATTTTACTTAATTGAATAAGGATTTGATGAAAAGTATATCCATGTACACTTGCAGAGATGGAAGTAGCCTGTACTTTTGCAATGGACTTGACTATTTTGATTGCTGTTGCTTGATTGATGAAGGGGGTCCAACCTCGTTTTTGAGATGCTGGTGTGGAATAAGAAATGTGCTTGTGCAAAAAACAAGTTTTAACTTTTGAAGTTGACTTACTCAATGTGGACTGCTTGATCCAGAGTGTGGAAATGGAATATGTCTCAGTAACTGCACTCATGGAGTCTGGATTTGCTAACAAATTTCTAAGCCATCATATGTATACTCTGCTCAGCTATGATGATGATGATGATATTGACAGTCATGAATATAATTGAATCATCAGTTAAAGATGTGAAAGGAATTAGCTCCTTTTCGTTTCTACTACTTCAGCCTCTCCTTCGCACAGCTCATCTTATGTTGTAAATTTATGACAGGAATATCCTACATCTGATGGCTGATGCATACATGTTGATTTATGGAAAGGAATGCAAGTGTGACCCCAGAGGAAACAAAGGTCAGAGATTTTGAGCTCCTTCATTTTGAACATCCAGAATTCATCTTCACAGTTGGCTGACACTGCACAGTGATGGGAAAGGAACCATCTTTCATTGCTTCGCACCAGCTGGATAGCTTGCTCTGCAGAACTATCAGTATTCCTTTTCCAAGTGTTCATTGGTCAGTTCTGGTCTACGCAAAAAGATCCTGTTGATTTTGTTACGTTCCTTTTTGATTTTGCTCAGGTGATCAAGCACTCGGGTACCTGTCCTTAGGGCTGTCTGTGAAGAGAGGGAGGCCAGGGGAGAGAGAGGGTTAACAAAGCTAGAACCAAGTTGGAACAAAAGGGACATTTGTGAAAGAGGAAAGAATGCTATTTGAAATATGGCAAAGGATGTGTGTATGTGTGCATGCGTGAGTGCGTGCGTGCGTGCATGAGAAAGAGAAAGAGGAAGGAAGCTCCTCACAAGTTTGTATTACTATGTGTATAATACTCCGGCAAAAATGCTGTTGATTGCTTTGTGATCATGGTCACTGCTTATGCCTTTATGTCATTGAGGCTCGGAGCTAATTTTTTTAAAATGTGGATGAGATGATTTTTGAGAAACAATGTTTTTTAATGAAGAAATATAGAGTTCTTCCTTAGAAAAAAAAGACACCCCCCCAAAAAAAATGGAGAGAGAGAGAGAGAGAGAGAGAGAGAGAGAGAGAGAGAGAGAGAGAGAGAGAGAGTCTGGTATATACTGTAAAAAAAAGAGATGTACATTTCTTGGAGACCTATTTTGTCTGTTTTTCTAGGGTGATTGTGCACAGAATGGAGAAAGTTTTAGAAAGCCTTCCAAACTGTCTGTGCTTCAGTGAATGAGGAACAACTCAATCGATCAGTTCATCATGAGAAGACAGATGTTCTGGTTAGGTTGAAACCATGACAGTTGAACATTGAACTTGCTAAGCCATGCTCCATGTGCACAACAATTGTACAGCATAAGTATTTTTGTCTTATTGCATGTGTGCTTTTGTAAGAGAAGAAAGAGGGTGGTGGTGTCATAGGAACAGATTTAGAAGTATGTGTTTCCAATTATGAATGTGTTTTTTGAAACTTGTTTCAAATATTGACACAAGTTAGATTGGTTTACTTTGCAAATGTATAAAGTGATGGTGATATTCTGTCCCATATTCATTGGATTGTTCAACAGATAAATTCTCATGCAGCATTTCCGAACTTCAGGGTCAACTGTAGGTCAGGTAAATATGTTGATGTGAGGAGCATCAATTTGTTCTCAAGATTCTTTCCATAGTTTTTTCATTGTGTGACTCTGCCTAAGAGGTCTTGGTTTATGACTTCATTCATTGACAGATGTGTTTATCATTCAAATTTTGCCATTTTGCATGTCTATGCATTTGTGGTTCATGTGTCCCAGAATTGTCTGATGCTTTAAGCTTCTTGTTGGAGAAACCATCTTTTGGATGACTGATGAACAGAACATTTTCACATACCTTGTATGATAAATCAGATATCTGGTGGAAAAGCTGATCACTGGAAAGTATGAAATGGCTTTGATGCTTGGCATGATGTGGATTTGGTCTAGGTTCGATGAATAAACATAAGATCAGTTTTCCTTACTCCTCCATAAGCTACTATGCTGGTTGCAGCTTGAAGTAATGTGCTACTAGGAAGTTCTTACTCCACTGGCAATTGCATGGTAATTACATATAGGTGCTCTTGAGATTAGTGCTGTGATGTTGTCCTGCCATAGATCTGCTGTATAGGCCTAATCATAGTGAGAGAGTGCAAGACAGGGAAGACAGACAGACAGACATGGACAGATACTGACAAAAACAGACACAGACTGATGCAGATAGATTTAGGTAAACATTGAAATAGATGCAGACAGAAATGAACAGATACAGACAGAATTAGACATACAGACAAAAATGGATGGATACAGACTGATGCTGACAGATTGAAATAGATGTAGACAGAAATGGACAGATGCAGATGGATGCAGACAGACAGAAATGGACAGATACAGACATGCAAACAGACATGAAGACAGAAAGATGTAGACAAAAATGGAGAGATACAGACATGCAGACAGACAGATGGAGCATACAGATCTCTGGAAATGTCTGTTGCTTTTACCATCTTGCCCAGAGTGGCCCCTCGGGCAGATCATTCCAATCAAACATCTCGTCTTGCTCCTGATTTGTGGGTGGATTGAAGGTGCACACATTCCTAAATCAGTTTTGACCAAAAGAGCCTGTTTTTTTATTTCATCATGACCCTTTCACTGGACTTGCTGCACTGATATTGATGTTCGGAAAACTTATCTGAAGCAGGAAATCCACTTATGGACAGAATAGAACCATCATGGATGTGTGTGTGCATAAAGTTGACTTATGAATGTGTGTGGAAGCTGAAGAATGTGATACAAGATTATCACGCTTTGTTTTTAGTACATATTTAGAAGATTATTGTTTTTAACCGAGATGCTGGGTTGCATCTCATGGACATTTCCCTTTCCCCATCCCTGTGCATCTGTGGATAATGTACATAGCAGAAGCTTTGTAACCATGTCAGTAGTGGATGGGAGGGTTGGGGAGAGCTTGCCTGGGCACTTTTGAACTCTCTGCGCATTTGCTCATGTGGTTTTCTCATACAGCCGCGTGGACGGTCTCCGTCAGCAGAGTTGAGGACAAAGGGAAAGTAGCTCAATGCCAATATTGCTTGTTAATGTTTCATCAAATGATGTACTGTTGCAGATGTTGATGGTAGAATAGAACAACTTATTTTTGTGCTCTTTGTTCCACTACTATACACATACCCTAACCCCAAGTGCAATGATGTACATGTTTGCATGGAGCCTGAATAATTTTTTAACATCTCTGTGCTATGCCTGTATTTATTGTTGTACATACAAATGTTTCCTTTTTACTTGTTTCTGGAACTATATTTTCCTCATGTCCTCCCCCATTTACTTTTTATATAGCATGTCCCTATTTTGTTGTCACACAAGTGTGGAGCGAATTCTCAAGGTGTTTTTGTACCTCACTGTTTGGCAGATCACACTGCATGTTCTAATGAGTGAATTATACCTACACTTAGATCCAGCTGATCGACAAGAACTGCTTGCGTCTTGAGGTAGAGTGTGTTGAGTTGAAGAGGCTTTGGATGACTTGCTTATAATCGGTTACGCTTGTCTTGCCTTTGTTACTTACTGCACTGTTGCACTGTAGTTAATATCTCTTACTGATTGACACTTATAATGAGACATTTCAATAAAATTTTATTGCTCCTCCAACATGGCTAATTAAATCTTCAATTTTGTTAATTGTTCGTTTTCATGTGAATGACAGTTGACTCTGTTACAGCAGTTTCTGAGGATGCAAGAGTAAGTTACAAATTAGGCAAAAATAAGTGACATGCTTGATTGAAATTGCAAATCAGTTTTTTATTCTGTTGCATCTTGGTATCAACATCAATTAGATAATGATGAGGCAGCGCACACTGAAATCTCACAAGGCAGGTTTTCCATTAAAGCCACGAGAAATTAATGGACCACTTTCTTGGTTGTATGCAAAAACAGCAGTCAACAAATAGGTCACCATCATGATAGACACACTACTATGCCAAGAAGCTTGCACTGCATGTATGACACATCTCGGTCGCACATCGTGGGCAAGACTTGGTCCTAACAAGGAATGATTCTGTGGACACTATCGCTTGCCAGTCGTGGTGGGTGTGACCATGCCAGCAACGAAAAGGTCATGAAAGCCAGACTATACTTCCCTCCTCTTACAGCATGGGACAATCATAGGTACATAATGCACAACAGTCAGAGCAAGATTTTACAATACAGCTTCAAGAACTATCTGCATGATGTGACAATCTTCAATGACCAACAGAGAAAATTACCCACTGTAAAAATCATCTAATCGGCAGATCCTGTGGTGCAGTAATGAAAAGTAAAGACTGAACAGACCAAACAACTATACATCATCTACCATCGAACAACAACCACCTCAAACAGCAACTCCAAAGGAGTACAGGCGGATATGAAGAAAAGATGTTGGGAATATAAGGGGGAAAAATGATGTGCTTTTCTGAAGTAAAAAATCAAAACCACTCAAGACATATCATGCAATATTCTGATAGAAAGGGAATCAATTTGATTCAAAATAATGAGTACAACTCTAGCTTAAAATCCCCACCCCTATCCCCCTACCTTAGCACATCTGCCTACTTAACCGGAATCAGGTCTTTCACAACAGCTGTAAATTGTTTCTCATCCTGGACAGTGTTTGGCATGAAATACAATTATGGCAATGAAGTAAAATCATCAAACTCACCATGACATGACACAATCTTTTTGAAATATCATAGATCTGCTCTTTGAGAAATATTCTCTAAAATACGATTTAGCAGCCATTCCTTAGATGAAACAAAACATAATTTGTGTATGTGATCACAACTGCAAAGATGGCTACAAAAATCTCTGTACAAGATGTTTGTTGTACCATGACTTCCAAGAAAGGGAATCATTTGTAAGACTAAACCTGTGGAACTGCTAGACACCAAACTGAGAATTCCCAACAGAAGAACAAACAAATTATATCAGTATCTCTTTGATTTCAGGCCTACATATGATTCAGACAGTGTGAAAAATTGTTACATCCTCACATTGATCAATGACGTATGGAAAAAAACCCCTGTCAATTCAACAACCTTCTGGGCCATCTGACGCTGATGTGTGAAGTAAAGCATAAACTGAGGCGCGTTGCTTAACCTACCTTGTTGGCAAATTACACCCTGGTGTCAACATGTGTTAACAACTTGACTGCCTTTGCATCTACTTTCAACATGTTGACACCAGCCTATTCCTTGCAAGATCTTGCAAGGTTCCTAGCGTAAGCAACGCGTCCTTGTGGTACAACGACAGCCAGAGCAGGTTCATGCTCCCTCATCTGCAAAAACCTTTCTCTAGTGGGCATGGTGCCTCCCTCCTCTACTGGAATGCTGTGGTCAACGAGCTCTAGGAGTCCAGTGCTCAGGCAGTGCCTGAAGAACTATTCCTTGCAGTGCCTTCATGGTACTGGATTCCATTTACACAGTTTCTGCTGTTAACAATAGGTCCACATCTCCCTATGCACATTGTACAGGGCTAACGCCTGGGGAGATCCAGATTTGACCTGCTCAGACTCCAAACAGCTCTAATGATTCTTGTGATTTACATGGTCTACAAAGGTTGAAAGGCCATAAAACTCTCACCACCACCACCATCATCATCATCATCATCATCATCATCATCAATCATCATCATCGTCGACATCATTTGTTGGTGACACCAATGTCTTGACATGACACATGACAAAATACTCTCTACAACAAAGCATCTAAATTATTATATCATTAACACAATAACTAGCATAATTAAGGCACTCATTACCATTATTCTGAATATACATTGGCATAAAAAACTACAAATTTAATAAATATATCTTTGTACATAATTAGCAGAGAAACACTACGATTTTCTTGATCATTAGCATCCTAATCACAGAAAATTGTCACGCAAGGAACTATGCATAAATGCTGTAAGAATAGAAAATTCAGAAAATAAATCACACAGACACATACATGTAATGTATTGTTTTTGTATTGTTCTATTGTATATTTTTTATGTGGTGACGGAGGGTGGGATGGGGGGGGGGGGGGGGGGGGGGGGGGGGGGGGGTGGGTGGGGGGAGTACGTCTTAGTGGTCGTGTTTCTGTCCATATGTATTATTTATTGTCTTTATGTATTCATCAGTCACTTAAAAGGGGGGGGGTGGGTGTATGTGTGTGTGTGTATTATTCTTAGTTTGTACCTCTTTTGTCAACAGTTCTTAAACAGTAAATTTAACTGTTCATTGTATATTGCCCCATTTACCAGTTAACCCTTTGGTTCCAGGTGCAGTCTTATCTCTTGTCTGTGTGCAGCTGCGTGTGTGGCGTGAGTGAGGTACATGGGGTAATGTCCATATGTTTTTTGTATAAACGGCGTGTTAGGGTGTGTAAGCGACGCGTGCGTTTGGCTTTTTGTTTTGTTTCTTTTAGCCTTCATTACTTAGTTTTCCTCGTGCTCGTTTTTTAAATGATGTCACTTGGCGAAATAAATTACTGTGAACTGTGAACTGTGAATGTATTATGCCAGACAGCTGGTCATTCATTTTACATGCCACATTTTCATCACGACTTTCTGCTGCATTAAAAATCTAACAGACAAAGCAAATGGGAAGGGGGAAAAAAAAAGGCCACCACGCACTGGTGATAACTTTAGGTCTATCACAAAAAGGTTTCTTTCCATACACTTGGGCAGGGGTTATTCCTCGTACTTCTCCATTGCTCTAGGGGGCTGACAGACATCATGACCCAAATTCAGACGTTTCCTCTGTGATGGGCTTGAACTGGTATGTTCCTCGACCATCCATCATCAAGTAGTACTGAAAAAGATCAAGTACAATCACTGACCATCATTATGAACTACTGACAGATTACTATCAGCACACTAATATATGAAAGATTACTACAAACTGCACGATTACCATTCTATATGTTTGAATTTTATGAATAAATCTAAATAGGCATGATGCCCAACATACATGCATATGTACTCACACACATGAATCCACACTTGTGCATCCATGCCAACAAACACACACACACACACACACACACACACACACACACACACACACACACACACACAAATCCACACATGTGCACACACACACACACACACACACACACATGAGACTGCATTACTCCAATAATTACATGCAATAAGGTCAATCTATGAGGCAACAGATACAAAGCAAGCATGAATGCATCTTCCTTAATTGCCATATTCTCTTTTCTTTATTATTATTATTATTATTATTATTATTTTTCCTTAAACAGCACCATGCATAGCACTTCTGGAGTCATTTGTCAGCAACATAACTTCTCTCCTAATGTCTATAATTATGAGCAATAAATGAAGTCTCGAATCAAACTGAAGAAGATATGGTCCCAGATCAAACTTAAGCAGTTCAGGAATTTTCAATATTTGTCCATAACTATAGAATTATGTGTAATGTCCATCTCCACACTCCACTACAACACACAATTATCATGGCCACTACTGTCATTATCATTCTCTTCCCAGACAATCATGAGCCAGCGGTGAGACAGCTCACCTCATGGTGTTTCCACAGAGACTTGCGATGCGAGACGGTGAACAGGGTGATTCCAACCTGCGGAAAAGAAACAAGAAAGACCCTTTCATGTCATGTGTCACAAGTTTTCTGTGAACATTTTAGCTGGGGCAACACACACACACACACACACACAGAAAGATGATTAATAAATTGGTTTGTTGTTAAAACTATTGTACAACTTAAACAATATGCTTCTCTAGGTTCATATCATTTGAGTTTGATGGAAAAAGTTGAATAATGACATTTTGCAGATAATTTGTGTCCAATTCAAATGGAATGCTCAATATCCTCTTCTTTAAGCTACAGTTATAGTAATCTTGAAAATGACCTTACTGCAATTAAACATGAGTTCATACTGAAATACTACCGATTATGCTTCCATATATGTTATTAACACATCTAATTTGAGCTACTCACAAAATATTCTACTACAGCACATAATCCCACCTTTAACCTAAAGTGGTTTAAAGGACTCCACAACCTAAATAGCATTTTTCTTGACCCAAAACCTTGACACATAAACCTCTGGCCAAGCTGGGGAGGTATGTGATGAAAGAGGTCAAACTTGACAGTCAAAAACAGAGGAAATTTTTCAGTGTCAATTCTATGCAAGATCATGGGGGAGCACAGGGGTGCATAACAAGGGCAAACCACCCATTGTCACAGCTGGGGTGAGGCTGGCCCTGCATGGGATTTCTGGGGTCTTCTTGGAGTCATGAGGTCAAGACCATTGGCCATTGAATTTTCCCCGGGGGGATTCACATAACAAACAGAGGTCACAGTCTACAACAGGGTCCCCCTTCCTTCTTTTCCCCCCACTTGAGGCTCATGGAGGTCAGCACACAGTTTAGACTTGCCTGAGCAGCAATGTCTCATGTAGTGATGGGTATTCATTGAAGTCTACTGGCATTTCTGATCACTTCATTGCAAAAGAAATATAAACACGGACAGAAGAAATGCGCTCTATATAATGATAATTATAATAAGGGGAAAAATAATGTGGTTATGGTAATAAGGAAAAAGATAAAAGGGCGATAAGTAAGGTCTGACCTTTTGTAAGGCCAGATTAATAATGCGCAGAGTTGTTTGTGTGTGTGTGTGTTTTTGTGTGTGTGTGTGTGTGTTTGTGTGTGTGTGTGTGTGTGTGTGTGTGTGTGTGTGTGTGTGTGTTTGTGTGTGTGTGTGTGTGTGTGTTTGTGTGTGTGTGTGTGTGTGTTTGTGTGTGTGTGTGTGTGTGTGTGTGTGTGTGTGTGTGTGTGTGTGTGTGTGTGTGTGTGTGTGTGTGTGTGTGTGTGTGTGTGTGTGTGTGTGTGTGTGTGTGTGTGTGTGTGTGTGTGTGTGTGTGTGTGTGTGTGTGTGTGTGTGTGTGTGTGTTTGTGTTTGTGTGTGTGTGTGTGCGCGCGCGTGTGCATGCATGTATTTTTTACCGAATGCCATGTCAACTGCAGATTCAGTGAACATAAATCAAAATTTCTTTTTCACCGACAACACTTGTTTACTTATATTGTGATCATAGGGAAAATGGAAGAGCATGAAGTTCATTTTGTTTGGTTAAAACTTTCTTCTCCCCCCCCCCCCCCCCCCCCTCGATTAAAAAAAAAAGTTTTGAAATAATCAAGGTCAGTCGAGTTACCATCACCATTTCTGCCTAATGATAAGCATAATCATCATCATCATACTTTTTATCATCAGGATGATGCATGATGATACTAACAATAACCACAATGCTGCTGCAACAACAACAAAATCTTTATACTAGTCCTTGTTATTTATACCCAAGTTCAGGACCATCTTTATAGGACATTTTCATTCCCATGCAAGAAGTGCAGAACCCAATAGTCTGAGAGTGAGAGTAAAACCAGTCTGTCCAGGCATGGTGTTTTGCATGCAGTGAACACCACTGACCTGCTACAGTAGGGTTCTCTTTGTCCAAGTGATAGATAGACAGGTATGGCTAGCATTCACCCATCAGTCCTGACGCCACTCGCGGAACATAGTAATTGATGATGTGTAGGTTCATATCATGCCACTTGCGGAACATAGTCATTGATGATGTGTAGGTTCATATCATGCCACTAACGGAACATAGTCATTGACGATGTGTAGGTTCATATCATGCCACTCACGGAACATAGTCATTGACGATGTGTAGGTTCATATGATGCCACTCGCGGAACATAGTCATTGACGATGTGTAGGTTCATATGCCACTCACGGAACATAGTCATTGACGATGTGTAGGTTCATATCATGCCACTCGCGGAACATAGTCATTGACAATGTGTAGGTTCATATGCCACTCACGGAACATAGTCATTGACGACGTGGAGCTTCATATCATGCCACTCGCGGAACATAGTCATTGACGATGTGTAGGTTCACATCATGCCAGTTGCGGAACATAGTCATTGATGATGTGTAGGTTCATATCATGCCACTCGCGGAACATAGTCATTGATGATGTGTAGGTTCACATCATGCCAGTTGCGGAACATAGTCATTGATGATGTGTAGGTTCATATCATGCCACTCGCGGAACATAGTCATTGACGATGTGGAGCTTCATACCATGCCACTCACGGAACATAGTCATTGACGATGTGTAGGTTCATATCATGCCACTCGCAGAACATAGTCATTGACGATGTGGAGCTTCATATCATGCCACTCACGGAACATAGTCATTGACGATGTGTAGGTTCATATCATGCCACTCGCGGAACATAGTCATTGACGATGTGGAGCTTCATATCATGCCACTCGCGGAACATAGTCATTGACGATGTGGAGCTTCATATGCCACTCGTGGAACATAGTCATTGACGATGTGGAGCTTCATATCATGCCACTCACGGAACATAGTCATTGACAATGTGTAGGTTCATATCATGCCACTCGCGGAACATAGTCATTGACGATGTGGAGCTTCATATGCCACTCGCAGAACATAGTCATTGACGATGTGGAGCTTCATATCATGCCACTCACGGAACATAGTCATTGACGATGTGTAGGTTCATATCATGCCACTCGCGGAACATAGTCATTGACGATGTGGAGCTTCATATCATGCCACTCGCGGAACATAGTCATTGACGATGTGGAGCTTCATATCATGCCACTCGCGGAACATAGTCATTGACGATGTGGAGCTTCATATCATGCCACTCGCGGAACATAGTCATTGACGATGTGGAGCTTCATATCATGCCACTCGCAGAACATAGTCATTGATGATGTGTAGGTTCATATCATGCCACTCGCGGAACCTAGTCATTGACGATGTGGAGCTTCATATCATGCCACTCGCGGAACATAGTCATTGACGGTGTGTAGGTTCATATCATGCCACTTGCGGAACATAGTCATTGACGATGTGTAGGTTCATATGATGCCACTCACGGAACATAATCATTGACGATGTGTAGGTTCATATGCCACTTACGGAACATAGTCATTGACGATGTGTAGGTTCATATGATGCCACTCACGGAACATAGTCATTGACGATGCGTAGCTTCATATCATGCCATCCATTTTTTGTAAGGGGAAAATCAAATTCGGAGAACAAGACTTAATATCATAGCTTAAGTTTTGTTGTTGTTTTTTTGTTTGTCAAAATACAACTATTTTCTTGCTATTTTCAGGGATTAGATGAACTAAAAATACTGCGTCTTGTGTGAGTTAAAGTAGAAAACTCAAAATGCACAGTTGGCAAACCCACTCAAATACAACAAGCTGCATAACAGGGCGTGAGACAAACCCACTCAAATACAACAAGCTGCATAACAGGGCGTGAGACAAACCCATTCAAATATAACAAGCTGCATAACAGGGTGTGAAACAAAGTCCCTCATCACACATGGCAATGGAAAGAAAGGCCCTCATCACACATGGCAATGGAAAGAAAGTCACTCATCACACATGGCAATGGAAACAAAGTCCCTCATCACACATGGCAATGGAAAGAAAGGCCCTCATCACACATGGCAATGGAAAGAAAGGCCCCCATCACACATGGCAATGGAAAGAAAGTCCCTCATCACACATGGCAATGGAAAGAAAGGCCCTCATCACACATGGCAATGGAAAGAAAGGCCCTCATCACACATGGCAATGGAAAGAAAGGCCCCCATCACACATGGCAATGGAAAGAAAGGCCCTCATCACACATGGCAATGGAAAGAAAGGCCCTCATCACACATGGCAATGGAAAGAAAGGCCCTCATCACACATGGCAATGGAAACAAAGGCCCTCATCACACATGGCAATGGAAAGAAAGGCCCTCATCACACATGGCAATGGAAACAAAGTCCCTCATCACACATGGCAATGGAAAGAAAGGCCCTCATCACACATGGCAATGGAAAGAAAGGCCCTCATCACACATGGCAATGGAAAGAAAGGCCCTCATCACACATGGCAATGGAAAGAAAGGCCCTCATCACACATGGCAATGGAAAGAAAGGCCCCCATCACACATGGCAATGGAAAGAAAGGCCCCCATCACACATGGCAATGGAAAGAAAGGCCCCCATCACACATGGCAATGGAAAGAAAGGCCCTCATCACACATGGCAATGGAAAGAAAGGCCCTCATCACACATGGCAATGGAAAGAAAGGCCCCCATCACACATGGCAATGGAAAGAAAGGCCCTCATCACACATGGCAATGGAAAGAAAGGCCCCCATCACACATGGCAATGGAAAGAAAGGCCCTCATCACACATGGCAATGGAAACAAAGTCCCTCATCACACATGGCAATGGAAACAAAGTCCCTCATCACACATGGCAATGGAAAGAAAGGCCCTCATCACACATGGCAATGGAAAGAAAGTCCCTCATCACACATGGCAATGGAAAGAAAGGCCCTCATCACACATGGCAATGGAAAGAAAGGCCCTCATCACACATGGCAATGGAAAGAAAGGCCCTCATCACACATGGCAATGGAAACAAAGTCCCTCATCACACATGGCAATGGAAACAAAGGCCCTCATCACACATGGCAATGGAAAGAAAGTCCCTCATCACACATGGCAATGGAAAGAAAGGCCCCCATCACACCTGGCAATGGAAAGAAAGTCCCTCATCACACATGGCAATGGAAAGAAAGTCCCTCATCACACATGGCAATGGAAAGAAAGGCCCTCATCACACATGGCAATGGAAAGAAAGTCCCTCATCACACATGGCAATGGAAAGAAAGGCCCTCATCACACATGGCAATGGAAAGAAAGGCCCTCATCACACATGGCAATGGAAAGAAAGGCCCTCATCACACATGGCAATGGAAACAAAGTCCCTCATCACACATGGCAATGGAAACAAAGGCCCTCATCACACATGGCAATGGAAAGAAAGGCCCTCATCACACATGGCAATGGAAAGAAAGGCCCTCATCACACATGGCAATGGAAAGAAAGGCCCTCATCACACATGGCAATGGAAAGAAAGTCCCTCATCACACATGGCAATGGAAAGAAAGGCCCCCATCACACATGGCAATGGAAAGAAAGGCCCCCATCACACATGGCAATGGAAAGAAAGTCCCTCATCACACATGGCAATGGAAAGAAAGGCCCTCATCACACATGGCAATGGAAAGAAAGGCCCTCATCACACATGGCAATGGAAAGAAAGTCCCTCATCACACATGGCAATGGAAAGAAAGGCCCCCATCACACATGGCAATGGAAAGAAAGGCCCTCATCACACATGGCAATGGAAACAAAGTCCCTCATCACACATGGCAATGGAAACAAAGTCCCTCATCACACATGGCAATGGAAACAAAGGCCCTCATCACACATGGCAATGGAAAGAAAGGCCCTCATCACACATGGCAATGGAAAGAAAGGCCCTCATCACACATGGCAATGGAAAGAAAGGCCCCCATCACACATGGCAATGGAAAGAAAGGCCCCCATCACACATGGCAATGGAAAGAAAGGCCCCCATCACACATGGCAATGGAAAGAAAGGCCCTCATCACACAGAAAGAAAGGCCCCCATCACACATGGCAATGGAAAGAAAGGCCCCCATCACACATGGCAATGGAAAGAAAGGCCCTCATCACACATGGCAATGGAAAGAAAGGCCCTCATCACACATGGCAATGGAAAGAAAGGCCCTCATCACACATGGCAATGGAAAGAAAGGCCCTCATCACACATGGCAATGGAAAGAAAGGCCCTCATCACACATGGCAATGGAAAGAAAGGCCCTCATCACACATGGCAATGGAAACAAAGGCCCTCAGCACACATGGCAAATGGAAAGAAAGGCCCTCATCACACATGGCAATGGAAAGAAAGGCCCTCATCACACATGGCAATGGAAAGAAAGGCCCTCATCACACATGGCAATGGAAACAAAGTCCCTCATCACACATGGCAATGGAAAGAAAGGCCCCCATCACACATGGCAATGGAAACAAAGTCCCTCATCACACATGGCAATGGAAACAAAGTCCCTCATCACACATGGCAATGGAAAGAAAGTCACTCATCACACATGGCAATGGAAAGAAAGGCCCCCATCACACATGGCAATGGAAAGAAAGGCCCCCATCACACATGGCAATGGAAAGAAATGCCCCCATCACACATGGCAATGGAAAGAAAGGCCCTCATCACACATGGCAATGGAAAGAAATGCCATCTTCATGATCTTGCACTACTGACAAGGAGCAACAGCTTTAGTTGTTCTGGGTCACCTTGGGTCAGGGGGAAAGCATTGCTGAGGGCTCTTCCAATGACCTTCATTCAGAACAGTTTGTGCCGAATGAGGACATTCCTTTGAAAGTCAGATAACACTGCAAGCTAAGCTTGGTAAATAGCCTTTCCTGATGTTTGGCATTCTCGTTGATAAAGCTGAACTGGATTATTTTGTTCTTGTTGATGGATTTATCATGCACAATCATATATCTTTAAAAATTTATTAAAAAAAAACATAAATCAGAGAGAAAATCCTCCCAACATTGATATTGAATTACTTTTCAACTATTTGCAGAAGCATCCTATTTTCTGTCAAATGACTATAAAAAAAATTACATCATAAGTAAAGTAGCTTTTCTTAATCATAGAGTCTCTACCAAATCCAATAGAAAAAAAAACTTCTTACATATAAAAAGAAACTAAAAAAAATTTGGTCACTGGAAACATGCAAACACATCGGTTTTGAGTGTACCTGTAATTGTTTTACTAAAAATTAAGTTGTATCATACAAAACCATTCATATGTCTAGAATTAAAAAAAGACAGAAAATATGAAATAAAGTGGTAATCTTCTTAAATAAAAAGTGTTGTTAATAAATCCAATGTATACTTTGTGTGCATGTGCGTGCATGCATGTGTGTGCATGTGTGTGTGCGTGCATGCATGTGTGTGTGTGTGCATGTGCTTGTGTATGTGTGTGCATGCGTGTGTATGCATGCATGTGTGTGAGCATTTGTATACATATGTATTTGTATGCACATGCCAAATTGTGCACACACGCATGTTTGTGTGGCAGATTACATGCAATGTGATAGAAACTGCAGGGAACCCTATGGAAAGGACGAGAAGCAGCAGAAAGCCACTGACCGAGCGGCAGTGCTGGTAGATGAAGCCCTCCACGTCCACGCTCACGGCACTGGTGCACTCATCCAGGATGGCAAACTGTGGCTTGTGGTAGAAGAGGCGCGCCATCTGCGTGGAGTGATGCATCCCACATTAGCACAACACAGCACAGCATGGCAGGGCATAGCACAGCACAGCACAGCACAGCACAACCTTACCATTCATGCTATGTTGGGAAAGGAACTAAGAGGCCAGGAAACTAGCTTCTGTTACAATGAATGCATACAATGTAATGCTGTACATACTCTCCCAAGGAATTCTTCCATGAATTACATTTGGATGGATAAAAGAAACCCAGATCATATGTGAAAAGTACACAAATTATTATTATTATTTTTTTCTCTCTCTCTTTCTGCTATTTTAATGAGACCAAATTCATTGGACTGTGAACGTGGCACACATGAATAATTCATTAGTGATGCAAGGCATCATATGATCCCAAATGCTGAACATAGTCGTTGACGATGATATATTCATATGACGCTATGCATTTGCATAATTTTCCTCGTTGTAAGATGGGGAATATTGAATTCAGAAAACTAGATTTTATAACTTTCATACCTTTTTAAATATGAATTGTAAAAATATGCATATTTGCATGCAATTCCAGGGATGAGACGCACCAAAAAACTGTGTCTTGAATAAATTAAAATCAATCAGAACAGGGTCAACTTATTAACTCATCAGTCTCAATGATTCCATTTCAACATGTCTTTGTTTCAACAAACAACCAAGAAACTCATCTTTCATTATGTGCTTTACTTCTCAATCCTCTCAAACACCACTTTCTATATATAGTACCAGTGGACAAGGGCAAAGTACAGGAGGGACAATGAAAACACATGCAGATAAACTCACCGCTATTCTTTGCTTCTCTCCGCCACTGAGGACATCCATCCAATCCTGGAAAAGTTTTGTCCTCATGAAAACATCATGCATAACACTAAGTACACTTCCACTAAGAGACTGTCATGTTCAGTATCAACAGAAGTGCACATGAGCAACTTCTGTGACTAGTTCACAAAGAGCCAATGGCAAAAAAGCAGTGCAATTCCTACAGCAGCCATGAGGCCCAAACTGTCGTTATTATGAAGCTCTGGAAATACTCCATCTTGACTGAGCTCAGAACACTGATCTCACACACAGCTTTCAACCCATTCCTCATCATTGGGACTGTTTGCTCTGTCAGCACTATCTATTTAAAAAAAGCTACATTTCAAAGACGAGACACATGCCCTTCTAACTATCCAACGAAATATTGCAAAATATACACCAGGAGCACTCAATATTGAACAAAGAACAAATCCAGCTCATTGTTATACCCTTTTCTGATGGGTAACAACTATTCTCATTTATGCCGAGCACCCACCAGTACAAAACCATAAAACACCAAAGATGAAAGTAATAATCATTCATCTGGTGCATCATAAATTTTCATGGTGATTGAAGCTCAAACAAGAGAGTTATTGACATTTTTCTAAAACCATCCAAGATTTGGTATTTTTGAGTAGGCAGCCCCAGGCAGGAACGTCTGTTTAGAGTTGGCGATGTCAGTCAGAAAAGCGTTGAGAAAATGTTAATGCTGAATTTTATGGTAATTTTTTAAAGCACATCATTACTTTTCCCCCTCATTACTTGCAGCATATGCTGTGATGACCAAGTAAGGGTTAAAGTGCTATTTCCTTTCCTCACCTGAACAACATCAAAGCCACCCTCACGATCCAGAATGTAGCTCAGTTGGACCTGCAAAGAAGGGAACATCGAAAGATAAGAGATAATGACAGTGATGCAGACTTGCTTATATTCACATAATTGTAAAACCACACACAATAATTATCATGATAATTCAAAATCATTTCTTCAAATAACTTTGAACTTACAGGGCTGCCTACCCTCCTTTTTCGATTTCAGTATTACCAAGTTCCAATTTCCGTATTTCAGTTCCGATTTCAGTATTAAACCGTGCGACAGTGCAAGAAAACAAAGCAACTTTAATCATTAACCAGGGACCAAAAGATAAAACAAAACATACCTGATTTTATGTACACTATATACAATAGTTCTGCAGCTTGTTTACTGTGACAAAGACTGGTAGTAGGCACTTTTCAGGCCTTTCAGGTCTTTGACACTGTAGTTTCTGTCAAGGGCTTGTCCAGGCCTGGACTTGGCTACCACCAAGGCCTCCAAGGTGTCGGATCCCATGCTGCCTCTGAAGTGTGTTTTGTTCTTTCTCACGACTGAGAAAATGCGCTCACAGAGAGCTGATGAGTGAGGGATTGTCATTATGGCAAGCATAACCATGGGGAGGTGTGGGAAGAGGAGGTCTTCCTCTACACCTACACTCAGTTTGTCCAATGCCGCCATTGGGAGGTTCAGTTCTACTGTCAAGTCTACCACCATCGCCTCAGCTCGAATTACGTCGATGTCGATTTGGGACACTTCCGAAGGAGGCGGTGTAAAATATTCACTGATAGGTTTTTGCGCTGCTGCGACCTTCTTCTCCTCATTTTTCTTCACATGCTTTGGGCCTTCAACATGCCTTTCGATATCGTTGGCGCCACCACTGGAGATGCTGAACTGGTTATCACAAGTCGTACATTTGACAGTGGAGTCAGTGGTGCCGCGGACTATAAATGTATACTTCTCCGTGTACGCTGGAATGTAGACCTGCGACCTCCGCTGTTTCTTCGATAATTCAGAAACACATTCGCTTGGCTTTCGTTTTGACGCCATTGTTGCACATGAACACTGCACATACCGGCACTCTCTGGAAAAACACTTCGTGCGTTGCGCTTGCGCACTGTACGAAAATGACGTCACTCGGCAATTTTCGGAAATATTTTCGCGCGCTGCGCCTGCGCATTACAGAACAAACCCATTCGGCAATCATCGGTAGACTGCTTCGGAAAACGATTCGCGCACAGCCACAGGCCAACGATTTTGGAAATTATTTTATTATAGTTTTTATTTTGATATTTCCGGAACGCAAAATAAACTCCCGTATTTTCAGGAACGCTCGCCGATTGTTTTTAATTTCCGGACAAAATACGGAATTTCCGTACGGGTAGGCAGGCCTGAACTTATGACTTGCCAAATAAAGACTTTCAATGCACTTTCTCTATGAAGAATATTCAATCTGCAGTTCACTTTTGCAATGTCAACAATCTTCCCACAAGGATGAGAGAAACCACTTGTGAACTTTTTGGGGACAATTTAATGTATTAAGGAACACACAAGCAATCGCTAAAGTGTATCAAGCAGCTGACGGGACCACCACAAACAATACTACAACCCAAAAAAAAGGTTATTATGAAGACCAGTGACCTTTTTCAAGTAAGTAGGCAAAGTAAATCTGAAGAAAGTAAGAGCCAGGGAGAGAGGAACTCCTACCTTGCTCAGAATGTCAGCCAGCTCTCTGTCGGTGGCGCCGTTGGCACGCATCTCCTCATGGGTGTGAGGGTAGATCACCTGGTCTCGAAGCGTTCCCACCACCATGTATGGCCTCTGTATGGGAAAAATTTTAACATCCCTTGTACAGTGTATGCTTAAGCTTTGACAGAAAATAGGCCCTAATCGCTTGAAAGAAAGTCATCATGTTTCAATCAATCTACCAAGCTACCCAATTTGCATTAAAAAATCATTATCAATCTGCAAGCTTTCATTGAGAGGATGGGTATACCATTCTGTGAACTTAAAAAAATATACCTGCTGATTTTCCTGCCTTACTGGAGAATCATGTCTCCAATGCAATGGTAAAATCAACTCAAAAGACATTACATTAATATCAAAGAGTTCATTCCTTCTTAGAAGTTCCAATTGACGAAAGTTTGTTTTCGATTTTTCCAAGTGTTACGCCTCGGGTTCAAGAAGGCCTTTGACATAACTTTCAAGGACACAACAAGCACCCCCAAGCAACAACTGCTGACTCGGTGTCTTTACAAGACATACATCATCACATACAAAATTTTGCAACCCGACACATATCACCTCCCGAGAGCACTCCTGCAGTACATATTTTTCATGTCATACTGATCCTTTTGGAATCTACAATGGTACTGGAATTGTGGAAGGATCCAGCTCTGCCCTGCAAGCTGTCTGCATGGGAAAGCACAGAGGAAAGACACACACCTGGGGAACATAGAAGAGCTTGCCCTTGTCTGGCTTGGTCAAGGTGCCACCAAACAGTGGCCACAGCTGCAACAGAAAGATGCCAAACACTGAAGAAAAACAGCATGCCCAGACCAGATTGACAGTCCCTCTGACCTGCTAACAACATAACTTTATACCTCATTTGATACATCCGTTGGCCTGACTGAAACATGCATGACATGTTTCTGAAAGTGTGATGCATTACTAACACTACATCCCAGGTTTCCCTTGAATCCTTTTGCTAAGGAGAAATAGAGAATGCATGCCTCAACTGTGCACTCAATTAAAGGAGAGATTCAATAGTTTATATCTATTCAAAAAAGAAAAAAAAGAAAACTTGTGATTCAAAGCATGTAGGAAAAGCAAGGCTAGGTGGAGGAGGGAAGGCTAGGTGGAGGAGGGAAGGCTAGGAGGAGGAGGGAAGGCTAGGAGGAGGAGGGAAGGCTAGGAGGAGGAGGGAAGGCTAGGTGGAGGAGGGCTAGGAGGAGGGCAGGCTAGGAGGAGGAGGGAAGGCTAGGTGGAAGAGGGAAGGCTAGGAGGAGGGAAGGCTAGGAGGAGGAAGGCTAGGAGGAGGAAGGCTAGGAGGAGGAAGGCTAGGAGGAAGGAGATGGAGGAGGAAGGAGAGGCTAGGAGGAGGAAGGCTACAAGG
The DNA here is from genome assembly GCA_034096865.1 of Theodoxus fluviatilis. NCBI lineage: Eukaryota > Metazoa > Mollusca > Gastropoda > Cycloneritida > Neritidae > Theodoxus > Theodoxus fluviatilis. The sequence goes on from JAWQFJ010002400.1 coordinate 540,609, forward strand.
AGGAAGGCTAGGAGAGGAAGGCTACAAGGAGGAAGGCTAGGAGGAGGAAGGCTACGAGGAGGAAGGCTAGGAGGAGGAAGGCTACGAGGAGGAAGGCTACGAGGAGGAAGGCTACGAGGAGGAAGGCTACGAGGAGGAAGGCTACGAGGAGGAAGGCTACGAGGAGGAAGGCTAGGAGGAGGAAGGCTACGAGGAGGTGGGCTAGGAGGAGGAAGGCTAGGAGGAGGAAGGCTAGGAGGAGGAAGGCTACGAGAAGGAAAGTTAGTGGGAGGAAGGCTAAGAGGAGGAACGCTACGAGGAGGAACGCTTGCGGTAGGAAGGTTACGAGGAGGAACGCTAGGGGAAGGAAAGTTACGAGGAGGAAGGCTAGGAGGAGGAAGACTAGGAGGAAGACTACGAGGAGGCAGGCTAGGAGGAGGAACGCTACGAGGAGGAACGCTAGGGGGAGGAAGGTTACGAGGAGGAACGCTAGGGGAAGGAAAGTTACGAGGAGGATGGCTAGGAGGAGGATAGCTA
>JAWQFJ010002400.1:546124-558416 GCA_034096865.1 Theodoxus fluviatilis
AGCACGCATGACGTCAATTTCAGTGCACCATGTATAAAAGCTGCACAACCGACAGACAGAGAGAGAGAGAGAGAGAGAGAGAGAGAGAGATGTGCACGCGCGGGCGGGTGTGTGTGTGTGTGTGTGTGTGTGTGTGTGTGTGTGTGTGTGTGTGTGTGTGTGTGTGTGTGTGTACAAGCTCACCTTTGTGTGAACAGTAGAGGCAGATTTTTTAAACCATCCCGGAAAAGTCCATGTCGTTGAATTGAATAACACTATCCTTAAACATTGATTAGTATGACTAATGATGTAACTGTGTCTATCGCCAAGGGCGTCAAAATGTAGTGTTGTTCTTAGAGACCGGTAACCTCACAACAGCCTAGACCAGTCAGTAAGATCACGTGACCAAGTTACCGATCCTTGCGGAGAGGGCGGAGCTAAGATCCTGCTCCAACCGGTTTGTACCTGGCTGGGTTTGATTGACAGTGCATGCTGATAAGGCAAAACAAGGTTGTGAAAACTAACTTGGGCAGGGACCGCTGAAATTGCGTTGGCAGGGAGCCAAAATCCATCCACGCTGATGTGGCAACAAGGTCATGCTTAAACTCGTCAACGAATCGCTGTGCGCCATGGAAGACGCCATATGCGTGCGTCAGCTTATGGGAGTCACCTTGGTCAGCCCGCCGTTTCCTGTGGCGAGTTGTACATGTATAAAAGGTGCACCAGTCTTGCGAACAGCCTGGGCGGTAGGGACATAGCGTCACATCTACTGCTTCATCAGAATGTTTTCCTCACACAGGACCATGAGGATGTTCCACAGGGCGGTAGCCGTTAGATGCTCCACTAGTCGGCAGGAACTGACAGTCGCAAAGAGCTTTCGGGGCCTGTTCCAGTAGCTCGCCATCATAAGACGTTCCTAAAAGACGTTCATTTTTTTCTGCATAATCAGAAATCCTCGTCGACAATGATAAGAATAAGAAGGTATGTGGGCGATCAAATCCCTCGCTTTTGGGCCAACCGGTTGTCTGACCATTTTGACATGCTTATCGCTCAGGGACGCGTATATTCACGTCAGAATCTCGCGTTATGCGTGGTAACACAATGACGCTTTCAATTCCAGACGAATGTTGCATTGGCAACTTTCTTTTGAAAATGCCAAAAGAGGGGGGAAGGATGAGACCCTCTATAAATGTCTATATGCTGGCGGATTCCCAAAGAGACGAGTGACCTTGCCCGCGTTTCTTACTCAGATTTTGAAATAGTTGTGGAAGTCATATGAATGCTGTTGTCTACACTTAAAGCCGGATCTCTGTGATATGTGTTCTCTTTTCAATCGTTATTCATAATCTTAGCACTCTCCTCCCTCATTCATATCTCTCAGAACGTAGACAGACTGTTTCGATCTCGGGTTTTGATTCTGATCCTACACCTCTCAAGTACGGAGTCCCTCAGGGCTCTGTTCTGGGTCCTCTGCTGTTTCTACTGTACTCCTAACCACTCTCCAATGTAATTAATAGTCATTCAGTCTCTCACAGTGAATTTGCTGATGATACCCAGCTCTACAACTCCTCCCATCCCAGTCAAATCGACTCTCTTCTTTCTACCAGCGAACACTGTATCTCTGACGTGAAACGGTGGATGACCCGGAACAAGCTCCAACTCAATGACTCAAAAACTGAAGCACTCCTGGTGGGCGGCGGAGGCAAATCGTATCAGGCCCTCAAACTAACCATTGGTCACAGTGACATCGTCTTCTCTTAGTCTGTTAGAAATTTAGGCGTCATGTTTGACGATGATCTGTCAATGAGATCTCATGTCAACAAAGTCTGTCAGTTAGCATATTACGAGCTAAGGAAAATTAGTACCATTCGTCATTATCTTTCTCAGCAGGCCACCAAAACGCTCATCACATCACTTGTCCTGTCTCGTCTCGACTATGGAAACTCTCTTCTCGCTGGCATCCCTGACACTCTGCTTAACAAACTCCAGAAAATTCAGAAGTGTGCTGCTAGGCTAGTTGTTCGATGTCCCAAGCGTACCCATGTCTCATCACTCCTACATGCACTTCACTGGCTCCCCATCTAACTTGCTATTTTGTGCTTCAAGGCAATCGACAACACCGCACCACATGCTCTTACATAAATTCTTGCAGTCTACACGCCCTCCAGATCTCTACGCTCAGCTGCTGACTCTAGAATGCTCAAGGTCCCCCGCCGTAATAAGAAATCTCAAGGACAGCGTGCCTTCTCCTATATCGGACCTGTAACCTGGAATAGTCTCCCTCTCTCCGTCCGTCATTCTGACACTCTGCCCCAGTTCAAAAGTGCTCTAAAGACCCACCTCTTCCGATCCGCCTTTCCCGCTGAGCTGCTTCGCCTTACTTGACTGGTCGGCAAGCGCTGTGTGTATTGTATAGTTTGTTTTATGTGTTCTATTGGATCTTAGTTTTTGTTTATTGTTTATGTGTGTTGTGAGTGAGTTTTTATGGGAATGTGGTGTTGAGTGGTTGTATGAGTGTTGATTCTTTGGATTGTAAACGCCATGAGCTTGCCTTTCAAGGGAAGTTATGTGCGTATGAATAAGCTATTATTATTATTATTAATCTAGCCATCGCTTTACAATGGTTAGGTTGTACTTGCAGGGCTAGGTTTTTGCAGCTTTTCTATTATGTTTGCATTGCAAACGCGCTTTAAAATATGAACAGGACTTAATAGTGAACACTTCCAGGACCTATTGCCAATCTCCCTTCCAATCACTCCTTTCTCGGCAATTGCCTATCCTCGTGCTTTTATTGACACCGCGCATGACATGTACTTTATTTCTATACTGGGAGTTTTTTTTTGAAAATTGAGAGAAGGAGTAGAGGTTTCTAAATTTATCCCCAGTTGATAATTCAGCTTCGACACTTCAACCCAGGACGCTATCAAAGCAGTTTCGAGATAACTTTGAGTCAGAGGTTGCATTCCTTTCTTCTTATTGTTTTCGGATGTTTCTTTTTTTTTCAATCTCTGAACCAGACCTTGCTAAAGCAATGACACTGAACCAACCCAACACTTTGCCTCGACAGTAGTGGGGAAGTGGCTTGTCCAAGGAACTCTATTCTCTCACTCTAACGCAATCGAGGGCAACAACCACTGACCACCATGTTAACAGTGCTTCGAGACCGAGCGCAATAAACCATCTTAGTTCGTGGCAGAACTACAAATATTTCCACCATGGAGTTCACAATGTCAGTCAAGTGTCAGTGTAGGCACTGCAGCTTTACCACTGAGGTAATCGCATTCCTGTAGGCACGCTGCATTAAGCTCAAACGGAACGAGTTTTGCCATGACACATAAGACATACCAATTTTGTCGATGCTACAGCACAGCGTTCGAGAGCCAACGTTTCAATTAAAGCAGTGCATTTTCAAATGACTGAGAGAGAGAGAGAGAGAGAGAGAGAGAGAGAGAGAGAGAGAGAGAGAGAGAGAGAGAGAGAGAGAGAGAGAGAACTTGAACAAATTTATTGTGTGAAGGCCACCAGCCCATTACACATGATTTTAAATGCAAAACGCGGAGAAACACGAAGAAAGAGTTCATCAAAACTGGCATCCAGCATTGGTTTGAGAGAGAGAGAGAGAGAGAGAGAGAGAGAGAGAGAGAGAGAGAGAGAGAGACAGAGAGACAGAGAGCAAATAAAAGATACTTGTAAGCAAATAAAACTATTTTCCATCTGTTGTTGCGGACATTTTTCGGACATTTCCCCAAACCACTGTTAGGGGCAGCAAGATAACAATGTTTACGCCTCCATGAAGCTTTTGTAGTGATACGGGTGTATGTGTTCAAGCGGGATTCGCACTAGAAGTGACAAAACTGGAGTGCCCGCCATTTCTTTCCTCTCACAAAACGAACACAAGTGAGATGGCCCACTGGGCACATCGACATTTAGTAGGTACATGATGTTCATAATCAGTATTTAGGGAGAGCTACAAACATTTGGTCAGATTAGAGGAAGACAAAGGTTACCGGTGACGATTACAGACGCCTACTGTCCTGGCCGTGCGTTCAGTTGACTTGCCTCGGACTCAAATGAAGTCCGTTTGCTTGCTTAAGGTGCCTCTCTCTGATTGGCCAGGAAAGGTGGCGTGATTAGTTTGTGGAGCGATATGATTGGCCCCCTTGCTCCTATCCTTACTTCCTCAATGCCATGAAAAGCACCTCCAGTAGGCCTATATTGCTTGTTCTATGAGGTGCACTTTGCAGGCGGAAAAATAAGCAGACTCGTTTTGCAAGACGATTGAATTTCATCTCTCGTTTTGATGTTGCACTGGGCTAAAATCTTCATTCTTACCTTATGCTATCACGTTTCATGTTGTCCTGTTGAGTGCGGGAAAAAAACTACCTGAACCAGTTTTGACTAGCTTGAGCCTGCCAGGCTGGCACATAGGCTAACGACCATACCATGCCACACACCAAGGAAAAGGCCGCATGAGGACCACTTTCTCCGTCGCTCTCATAAAGATCTTCAACAGAGAGCTGACAGTGCTCTGTGGCTGACAAAGGAGAGGCGACAAACTGTTAACCTTTAGGAGCTACGTGAAACTGTCCACTTTGCTGATTAAGAGTTTAGAAGAATGCTCAGCAACAACTGACTGGGACGATGCGAGTCCATGGTGATGTCATTCTACCGACGCGTGACGTTCTAAAGCTTCCTTCCTCCCTTCCCCCCCCTCTCTCTCTCTCTCTCTCTCTCTCTCTCTCTCTATCTATCTATCTCTCTCTCTCTCTATCTATCTATTGTTACGAACGGGGCTCTTTATCTCCCATTCAAGAGAGACAGGTCTAGGGGTTTGTCTTACCGTTCCATAACATTCTCTTTTCATTCCATGCAATGCAAGTGAACAAGACAGTACAGAGGAGAAAGTGTGGAGTGAACTTTAAAGATGACTTTTAATAATAATACAAATGAAATGATAATTCTTAATATAGCTAATTTAAGGTATCAAAATGTAAGGTTTAGCCAGCCAGCCTTTGAGATACAACTTATCTGATTGTGTCAGTCTCTGCTGACCGCCGTTGAATGAAGTGTCTTTCTGACAGGGGTGAAGAAACGGTGGGCCACTAACGTCGGGTTATTTATAGCCTGGTCAGGGCTCGTTGAAGCGTGAGGCTGGTGGAAGGGAGGGTTCCATCAACCGTCTCCCCTCCAAGCTGAAACGTGGAGTAGGTCAGGCGTAGCGTGGTCAGTTGCCTCGTCATGGCGGTTGGCGTGGGGGCGGGCGTTGAGGCTTGAACCGTGGTCAGGCGTGGGTCGGGGCGCGGTCAGGTCTAATCAGGCATGACTGCCTGATGCTCTCTCGGCTGGGCGGCGGATTCGCATTCCGTCCCCGTCTGGTTGACCTCCAGCGCTTTCCGTCGCACGGTCAGGTGCGGCGGGCAGGTGTGGCGCGAGGTGTTGGCGAGAAGAGAGCGAGGGAGAGGGTCGGGGAGGATTTTATAGATGCACTCAGTGTCCGGTGCTGACCAATCGCGCTCCAGACGCCATCTTGCCCTCATCACGAGACCCCGGTCATGGGACCTTGTTTACAAGCTGGATCCTTTTGTCTCCTCTGGTCACGAGATGTGGATCAGGCGACCTGCATCACGAGGCTGGCGTCACGAGACTGGGTTCCTTTGTCTACACACACTGACCAGTCCTATTTTTGGCCCAGGCCCGACGCAGTAGAAACGTCCACATCTCCTTTGTCCTTTTCAAAATCCCACCCTGACACAATTTCCTAACTGCTGGCTGGGTTATCTAAAAGCTAGATTTGAGAACTGGCTGGCTCATATACTTATTCATTTAACTAACTCACAACAAAATCTCTCCATTCATCACACCTCCACACCTAAAAGTCGTGAATTACAGGGGATTTGGAATTCACGATGAGTGGGCAAATATATATATTGAATCAACTTAAGCAAAAACATCTCTATTCATGACATCCCTACACCTAATGTCGTGAATTACAGGGGATTTGGAATTCACGATGGGGGTAAATGACTATTCAACACATCATTAGTCTACTTCATATAAGGTTGTAACCTTCTCTGACAGTTACACATTTTCTAATCACTATCCATGGTGAATACATCAATACAGTTGCATGCAAAGACAAAGGGGGAAAACATAGGAGGATAGACATACGTTTGCTTCTACCTGTGAAAGGTTACATATGTCTCTGGTCGTCGTCGTCAGCTAGTGAACTATAGGTCTAGTCAGACAGACATATATCCATTTTTTTTCATTCCCATTCGACCATTCCTCCAAGTTCAGACTTCTCTTCTTCCGTTTCTTCCATTCACGCCATCTTCTCCCTCTCTGCTTTGTCTCGCCGGGACAGTCATTAACACGCACTGTCCACCCGCCACCTGGGGTCTCACTGGGCTCGGCACTTTCCATCCCTGTCTCTACTCGAGATTCAGTCCTCACCTCCCTCTTGCAGTCCTCCATGGCCACATGGGGCTGTAGTACACTCATCATTCCCTCAACTGTCCTCTCCTCCTCTTCTTTCACACACACGTATCCTCCTTCCACAGTCACCACTGGGAAAGGCACACATTTCTCGCCTCCTAAGCTAATCCCAGGCACTCTCCTCAATTGGACATCTCGCCGCGGATAGCGTTTGCTCGATACACTCCTCTGGTATCTCTCACTCTCCATCCCAGCGTGGTTACTCTCGCTGCTCTCTTCTGCTCTGTCACCCTTCATGACATTCACACCACTATCGGCAGGAACCGATAAACACAGACATGCTCTCACACTTGCCTTGTTTCCTCTCTCCACTTGCACTAACGCTTCTTCTCTGTCTCCTCTCTCCACTGGCACTACTTCCTGGGGGATGACTTGCTCAAACAGGGGTTTGAGTTCTCTATCTCCCGTCTGTTCCTCTAACAGGTTGTCTTCCTTGCTGGAGTTTACCTCTACTGGGGTGCCTGTACTGGCATCCGCCTCTGTACTCCCCTCTGATCTCTGGCTAGGTACGTCACTGTCCTGCCCTGTATCTGACCCTTCCTTTCGACTCCCGTCGCTGACTTCTGTGTCCGACTTCTCTGTCTGACTCCTGTCTTTGACCTCTAGGTCTGATTTCTCTCCTCGGACTACTGTCTCTACATTCTCTCCTAGGAAGGTCTCTGAGATATCTATCTCCCTTTCTGCTTCTCTTCTACGCGCACGTGTCGCCTCACATGCTGAGAAACCTGTCTCCTTCTCCCTATCTACTGTCACCACCTGGGGTGAAGTTAGGGTTAGCTGGACCTGCCTGGCAGGCGGCACTAAGTCATTACCCAAAATGACGTCAAAGCTTCCACAGCCTATCATCCCATCTAGAACTGCTACTTTCACCGTTCCTGAGACTAGAGCGCTCTCTATCTCTATCTGATGGGTGGGAACGTATTTCCCGACTCCAGGAATGATTCCTGTCAACCAAGTCCTCCTGTCTGTCTCTCGGCTTTTGAATGGCAGTACATCACCGCGCACTATTGTCACGTTAGCGCCGGTATCCCTAAGCATACGGACACGTTGCTTCGTTCCGCCTGGCAATCCTATCAGTCCCTGACTGATGTAAGGATCGAATTCCCCTCTCGGTTCCATACCGGTGATCGGGCGAGATTCGACTCCTTTAGTGGGTTCTACACCCTCCCTGCCTAGCCACTGCGTTTTGGGCTGCTCCCTGAACACGCGACACACAAACATAGACTGAGACGTTGGTTGGTTAAGACGGCAATCTCTGGAGAAATGGCCGAATTCCTTACATTGATAGCACTGGAATTTGGAAAGGTCTATCCCTTCCCGTTTCTCTCCACCCTGGTTCCTATGCCCTCGACTATGGCTTCCCCGACTATGACTTCCATTCCTAGAATGGTCATATGCCATCTGGTGAGGTTTCCCACCTCCGAACTTCCCTTGTGCTGGAGAATTCCCTCTCCCTGCATTCCCTACTTGGCAGTGCACTGCCGCGTATGTGTCGCATACTGTAGCGGCCTGATCTAGGGTTTCTACCCTGCGATCTGACAGATGCATCCTGAGATCGTCAGTCACTCTCTCATGAAACGCCTCCATGAGCATTGTCTCCCTGAGCTTCTCATAGCTATTTCCTACCTCTTCTGCCCGTAACCACCTGTCAAACGTGGTTCTCAGGTCATGTGCAAATTCTCTGAAAGTTTTTCTCTCTGCTTTCTGCAGGCTACGGAATTTCTTTCTATAGCTTTCAGGTACGAGTTGGTACTCCCTCAAGATAGCTTCCTTCACTCTCACATAGTCCTGACTGTCTTCTGTAGTTAGGGAAACAAAAACGTCGCGTGCTTTTCCTACTAGCACGGACTGTAGGAGTGCTGTCCACTTTTCTCTGGGCCAGTTCCAGGTGATAGCAGTCTTCTCAAAGTACTCAAAATAGCTTTCCAGATTTGCCTCATCAAATGCTGGAACTTTGTCTACCTTCACGGTGACCGACTCACTGCTGCTACTACCACTGGATTCTCTCCTGTCTCTGGATTGTAGTTCTAGTTCTCTAAGCTTGACTTCTTTCTTCATCTCCATCTCTAGCTCCATCTGTCTCAGTGCCCTCTCCTGCTGCATCTCATGCTGCTTTAGTGCTATCTCATGCTGCTTTAGTGCTATCTCATGCTGCATCTCAAGCTTCCTAAGTTCTAATGGATCTGGCCTGCTTGCCAGTCCATTTCTACTCCCTGGTGTCGAACGACCAGAATTTTGACCTTGTTCTTCTGCTTGATTTAGACTTGCCATGTTAAAATCAAGTTCTGCCTCCTTCCCTGAATCTACCAGAATTTCCTTGCTTTTAAGACCCTCTATCAATTGTGCTCTGATGATATCAACCCTTTGCCCTTTTTTGATACTGATTTCAAAGTGCTCGGCAATCTGCAACAATTCTTTCTTTGTTGCTTTACTTAGGATTTGTTCATCTAAGTTTGTGATAAAATTCGTAACTGTGTCCATGACTTATCTTCAAACTCAGCTAAGGTTGTCCAAAATTCTAATTCTTAACTGTCATCACCTAAGCAAAAATGTCACGTCGATTGTCAGTCTGATCAATACACAATGAAATGCATGAGTTCCTTTCACAGGTGAAGCAAGTCAAAGTAACAGAGTTGACAACACAATCTTTCGTTCAGAAACACAGCTCGCTCACTCTTTTCCAATAGGTCAATATTCTAGAAAAACAGTTTCTCACAGCTCAAATTTCTATTACAGTGGATGGAATGATTGATTCAAATCTCTTATGAATATCTCAACTGTTACAAAGTTTTACCAATGATTCAAATCTCGGACTGAGCTACCCAATTGTTACGAACGGGGCTCTTTATCTCCCATTCAAGAGAGATAGGTCTAGGGGTTTGTCTTACCGTTCCATAACATTCTCTTTTCATTCCATGCAATGCAAGTGAACAAGACAGTACAGAGGAGAAAGTGTGGAGTGAACTTTAAAGATGACTTTTAATAATAATACAAATGAAATGATAATTCTTAATATAGCTAATTTAAGGTATCGAAATGTAAGGTTTAGCCAGCCAGCCTTTGAGATACAACTTATCTGATTGTGTCAGTCTCTGCTGACCGCCGTTGAATGAAGTGTCTTTCTGACAGGGGTGAAGAAACGGTGGGCCACTAACGTCGGGTTATTTATAGCCTGGTCAGGGCTCGTTGAAGCGTGAGGCTGGTGGAAGGGAGGGTTCCATCAACCGTCTCCCCTCCAAGCTGAAACGTGGAGTAGGTCAGGCGTAGCGTGGTCAGTTGCCTCGTCATGGCGGTTGGCGTGGGGGCGGGCGTTGAGGCTTGAACCGTGGTCAGGCGTGGGTCGGGGCGCGGTCAGGTCTAATCAGGCATGACTGCCTGATGCTCTCTCGGCTGGGCGGCGGATTCGCATTCCGTCCCCGTCTGGTTGACCTCCAGCGCTTTCCGTCGCACGGTCAGGTGCGGCGGGCAGGTGTGGCGCGAGGTGTTGGCGAGAAGAGAGCGAGGGAGAGGGTCGGGGAGGATTTTATAGATGCACTCAGTGTCCGGTGCTGACCAATCGCGCTCCAGACGCCATCTTGCCCTCATCACGAGACCCCGGTCATGGGACCTTGTTTACAAGCTGGATCCTTTTGTCTCCTCTGGTCACGAGATGTGGATCAGGCGACCTGCATCACGAGGCTGGCGTCACGAGACTGGGTTCCTTTGTCTACACACACTGACCAGTCCTATTTTTGGCCCAGGCCCGACGCAGTAGAAACGTCCACATCTCCTTTGTCCTTTTCAAAATCCCACCCTGACACAATTTCCTAACTGCTGGCTGGGTTATCTAAAAGCTAGATTTGAGAACTGGCTGGCTCATATACTTATTCATTTAACTAACTTACAACAAAATCTCTCCATTCATCACACTATCTATCTATCTCTCTCTCTCTCCCTCTCTCTCCCCCCTCTCTCTCTCTCTCTCTCTCTCTCTCTCTCTCTCTCTCTCTCTCTCTCTCTCTCTCCCTCTCTCTCCCCCTCCTCTCTCTCTCTCTCTCTCTCTACCCTCCTTCCCCCTTCTCTCTCTCTTTCTCTGTCTTTGTCTCTTTCTCTCTCTCTCTCTCTCTCTCTCTCTCTCTCTCTCCCTCCCTCTCACTCTCTCTCTCTCCCTCTCACTCTCTCTCTCCCACCCCCCTATTCGCTGCTCCCTGATGTATATTGAATGAATGTTTCAGTGCTCATTTCCCTTCTGCCAGCCACGTATGTAGGCACATTCACGATAAAAATTGAAAAATGTACTCCTGGGAATGGTAAATGTTTCATCCTTTACATATCAGCGTAAACACTTCTGCATGTTTTGTTACTGAATGGTAGCCTAGTAAATGTAATTCGATTAATGCGTTTTCTACGAGCGTACCAAAGTAATCACGTTTAATTTTGATATCTGAGCAAATGATTCATGCAACGAATGCCTTGAGTCCCTGCAACAGTTTTGGACTGGTCCCGGCGACCCCATGGAGCTTGCACAGGAAGGACTCTTTGCCGGTAAGCATCCTCTTCAACGGCTGTCATGAAGAGTGGAGGACAGAGAGAAAGGGAAGCTGAAATCGAAAGAGGGTGGAGGGGAGACTGTATAAGTCCATTGTCAGTTGTGCCATTTGTATCTCTCCTCCCAAAGAATTTCACTCAGCTCGTGGCGAGGAGGCAGTCGTGACATCCAGCATCCTGTCTCTTGTGATGCCACGTAGAAAAAAACGTTCAGAGTACATTTCATGGAAAGTATATATATATATATATATGTTACAGTCAAATCCGGAAATCAGGCATTCTCCGAGAATGCCTGAAAGTTTAGGCATTCACGGTAAATCCCTGGTTTGATCAGGCAATTCCGGTAATGACTGAAAATTTTCAGGCATTATCGGTGATTGACTGAAATAGGCTGTCAGGCATTATCGGAGAATGCCTACCGCTCACAATCTGAGTTTTGAATGGCTGGGGTCGTAATTGGTTTCACACCTCTTTTGTACTCTCTCTCTCTCTCTCTCTCTCTCTCTCTCTCTCTCAATTTGAAGGCATTCAATTAAAGAACATAATGATGAAATCAGTTTAATGTATTAATTCTAACAACTACAATGTACATTAAAACAGAACTTTCTGTCAACAATTCATTTGTTTCCACAAGTCAAGGATTGGTGACACCGACTGTTGCACTTCAGGCATTCAATTAAAGAACATAATGATGAAATCAGTTAAATTTATTAATTCTAACAACTACAATGTACATTAAAACAGATCTTTCTGTCAACAATTCATTTGTTTCCACAAGTCAAGGATTGGTGACACCGACTGTTGCACTTCAGGCATTCAATTAAAGAACATAATGATGAAATCAGTTAAATTTATTAATTCTAACAACTACAATGTACATTAAAACAGATCTTTCTGTCAACAATTCATTTGTTTCCACAAGTCAAGGATTGGTGACACCGACTGTTGCACTTCAGGCATGCAATTAAAGAACATAGTAGTGCAAAGATGTCCATCAACTGAGTTGCTACCTCACAAGCTCTTTTTGAGGTCAGGGGTCGCAACACAACGAATTTTGTAAGATGGTCTTGATAAACCATTATCCACTTGTATTGACCATTATCCAACGACTGAAAGTCAATCAGGTCAACTTGACACCTGGATGAAAAATCACTTGAAAGGATGGGTTTCACAACAACTTTTGTTTTCTGTCGTTTTGTCTTCTCTTGGCATACCTTGCAGAAAGACTTGAAAAGTTCTACGCTTTCTCTGTGCACATTTGCAAATTTCTGTTCAAGTTCCTTTAGAACTC
>JAWQFJ010002402.1:0-7500 GCA_034096865.1 Theodoxus fluviatilis
CCCTTCTAGCCATCCCCTATCCACCTTGACCCCTATAGCCATCCCCCTTTCCACCTTGACCCCTATAGCCATCCCCCTTTCCACCTTGGCCCTTCTAGCCATCCCCCTTTCCACCTTGACCCCTATAGCCATCCCCCTTTCCACCTTGACCCCTATAGCCATCCTCCTTTCCACCTTGGCCCCTATAGCCATCCTCCTTTCCACCTTGGCCCTTCTAGCCATCCCCCTTTCCACCTTGACCCCTATAGCCATCCCCCTTTCCACCTTGGCCCCTATAGCCATCCCCCTTTCCACCTTGGCCCTTCTAGCCATCCCCCTTTCCACCTTGACCCCTATAGCCATCCCCCTTTCCACCTTGACCCCTATAGCCATCCCCCTTTCCACCTTGACCCCTATAGCCATCCCCCTTTCCACCTTGGCCCCTATAGCCATCCCCCTTTCCACCTTGGCCCCTCTAGCCATCACCCTTTCCACCTTGACCCCTATAGCCATCCCCCTTTCCACCTTGGCCCCTATAGACATCCCCCTTTCCACCTTGGCCCCTATAGCCATCCCCCTTTCCACCTTGACCCTTCTAGCCATCCCCCTTTCCACCTTGGCCCTTCTAGCCATCCCCCTTTCCACCTTGGCCCTTCTAGCCATCCCCCTTTCCACCTTGACCCCTATAGCCATCACCCTTTCCACCTTGACCCCTATAGCCATCCCCCTTTCCACCTTGGCCCTTCTAGCCATCCCCCTTTCCACCTTGACCCCTATAGCCATCCCCCTTTCCACCTTGACCCTTCTAGCCATCCCCCTTTCCACCTTGACCCCTCTAGCCATTTTCCTTTCCACCTTGACCCCTCTAGCCATCCCCCTTTCCACCGTGACCCTTCTAGCCATCCCCCTTTCCGCCTTGACCCCTCTAGCCATTTTCCTTTCCACCTTGACCCCTCTAGCCATCCCCCTTTCCACCGTGACCCTTCTAGCCATCCCCCTTTCCACCTTGACCCCTCTAGCCATCCCCCTTTCCACCGTGACCCTTCTAGCCATCCCCCTTTCCACCTTGACCCCTATAGCCATCCCCCTTTCCACCTTCAGCCTTCTAGCCATCCCCCTTTTCACCTTGACCCCTATAGCCATCCCCCTTTCTGTGTTGACCCTTCTAGCCATCCCCCTTTCCACCTTCAGCCTTCTGGCCATCCCCCTTTCCACCTTGGCCCCCTAGCCATCCCCCTTTCCACCGTGACCCTTCTAGCCATCCCCCTTTCCGCCTTGACCCCTCTAGCCATTTTCCTTTCCACCTTGACCCCTCTAGCCATCCCCCTTTCCACCGTGACCCTTCTAGCCATCCCCCTTTCCACCTTGACCCCTCTAGCCATCCCCCTTTCCACCTTGACCCTTCTAGCCATCCCCCTTTCCACCTTGACCCCTATAGCCATCCCCCTTTCCACCTTCAGCCTTCTAGCCATCCCCCTTTTCACCTTGACCCCTATAGCCATCCCCCTTTCTGTGTTGACCCTTCTAGCCATCCCCCTTTCCACCTTCAGCCTTCTGGCCATCCCCCTTTCCACCTTGGCCCCCCTAGCCATCCCCTTTTCCACCTTGGCCCCCCTAGCCATCCCCCTTTCCACCTTGATCGTTCTAGCCATCCCCCTTTCCACCTTGACCCCTATAGCCATCCCCCTTTCCACCTTGGCCCCTATAGCCATCCCCCTTTTCACCTTGACCCTTCTAGCCATCCCCCTTTCCACCTTGACCCCTATAGCCATCCCCCTTTCCACCTTGACCCCTATAGCCATCCCCCTTTCCACCTTGACCCCTATAGCCATCCCCCTTTCCACCTTGACCCCTATAGCCATCCCCCTTTCCAACTTGACCCCTATAGCCATCCCCCTTTCCACCTTGACCTCTATAGCCATCCCCCTTTCCACCTTGACCCCTATAGCCATCCCCCTTTCCACCTTGACCTCTATAGCCATCCTCCTTTCCACCTTGACCCCTATAGCCATCCCCCTTTCTGTCTTGACCCCTATAGCCATCCCCCTTTCCACCTTGGCCCCTCTAGCCATCCCCCTTTCTGTCTTGACCCTTCTAGCCATCCCCCTTTCCACCTTGACCCTTCTAGACATCCCCCTTTCCATCTTGACCCCTATAGCCATCCCCCTTTCCACCTTGGCCCTTCTAGCCATCCCCCTTTCCACCTTGGCCCCTCTAGCCACCCCCCTTTCCACCTTGACCCTTCTAGCCATCCCCCTTTCCACCTTGACCCTTCTAGACATCCCCCTTTCCACCTTGACCCCTATAGCCATCCCCCTTTCCACCTTGGCCCTTCTAGCCATCCCCTTTTCCACCTTGACCCCTATAGCCATCCCCCTTTCCACCTTGGCCCTTCTAGCCATCCCCCTTTCCACCTTGGCCCCTCTAGCCATCCCCCTTTCTGTCTTGACCCCTATTGCCATCCCCCTTTCTGTCTTGACCCTTCTAGCCATCCCCCTTTCTGTCTTGACCCTTCTAGCCATCCCCCTTTCCACCTTGACCCTTCTAGACATCCCCCTTTCCACCTTGACCCCTATAGCCATCCCCCTTTCCGCCTTGACCCCTATAGCCATCCTCCTTTCCACCTTGACCCCTATAGCCACCCCCCTTTCCACCTTGGCCCTTCTAGCCATCCCCCTTTCTGTCTTGACCCTTCTAGCCATCCCCCTTTCCACCTTGGCCCCTCTAGCCATCCCCCTTTCTGTCTTGACCCTTCTAGCCATCCCCCTTTCCACCTTGACCCTTCTAGCCATCCCCCTTTCCACCTTGACCCTTCTAGCCATCCCCCTTTCCACCTTGGCCCCTCTAGCCATCCCCCTTTCCACCTTGGCCCCTCTAGCCATCCCCCTTTCCACCTTGACCCCTATAGCCATCACCCTTTCTGTCTTGACCCCTATAGCCATCCCCCTTTCTGTCTTGACCCCTATAGCCATCCTCCTTTCCACCTTCAGCCTTCTAGCCATCCCCCTTTCCACCTTGGCCCCTATAGCCATCCCCCTTTCCACCTTGGCCCCTCTAGCCATCCCCCTTTCCACCTTGGCCCCTCTAGCCATTCCCCTTTCCACCTTGACCCCTATAGCCATCCCCCTTTCCACCTTGGCCCCTCTAGCCATCCCCCTTTCCACCTTGACCCTTCTAGCCATCCCCCCTTTCTGTCTTGACCCCTATAGCCATCCCCCTTTCTGTCTTGACCCCTATAGCCATCCCCCTTTCTGTCTTGACCCCTATAGCCATCCTCCTTTCCACCTTGACCCCTATAGCCATCCCCCTTTCCACCTTGGCCCCTCTAGCCATCCCCCCTTTCTGTCTTGACCCCTATAGCCATCCCCCTTTCTGTCTTGACCCCTATAGCCATCCCCCTTTCTGTCTTGACCCCTATAGCCATCCTCCTTTCCACCTTGACCCCTATAGCCATCCTCCTTTCCACCTTGACCCCTATAGCCATCCCCCTTTCCACCTTGGCCCCTCTAGCCATCCCCCTTTCTGTCTTGACCCCTATAGCCATCCCCCTTTCTGTCTTGACCCCTATAGCCATCCCCCTTTCTGTCTTGACCCCTATAGCCATCCCCCTTTCTGTCTTGACCCCTATAGCCATCCTACTTTCCACCTTGACCCCTATAGCCATCCCCCTTTCCACCTTGGCCCTTCTAGCCATCCCCCTTTCCACCTTGGCCCCTATAGCCATCCCCCTTTCCACCTTGACCCCTATAGCCATCCCCCTTTCCACCTTGACCCCTATAGCCATCCCCCTTTCCACCTTGACCCCTATAGCCATCCCCCTTTCCACCTTGGCCCTTCTAGCCATCCCCCTTTCCACCTTGACCCCTATAGCCATCCCCCTTTCCACCTTGACCCCTATAGCCATCCCCCTTTCCACCTTGACCCCTATAGCCATCCCCCTTTCCACCTTGACCCCTATAGCCATCCTCCTTTCCACCTTGGCCCCTATAGCCATCCTCCTTTCCACCTTGGCCCTTCTAGCCATCCCCCTTTCCACCTTGACCCCTATAGCCATCCCCCTTTCCACCTTGGCCCCTATAGCCATCCCCCTTTCCACCTTGGCCCTTCTAGCCATCCCCCTTTCCACCTTGACCCCTATAGCCATCCCCCTTTCCACCTTGACCCCTATAGCCATCCCCCTTTCCACCTTGACCCCTATAGCCAACCCCCTTTCCACCTTGGCCCCTATAGCCATCCCCCTTTCCACCTTGGCCCCTCTAGCCATCACCCTTTCCACCTTGACCCCTATAGCCATCCCCCTTTCCACCTTGGCCCCTATAGACATCCCCCTTTCCACCTTGGCCCCTATAGCCATCCCCCTTTCCACCTTGACCCTTCTAGCCATCCCCCTTTCCACCTTGGCCCTTCTAGCCATCCCCCTTTCCACCTTGGCCCTTCTAGCCATCCCCCTTTCCACCTTGACCCCTATAGCCATCACCCTTTCCACCTTGACCCCTATAGCCATCCCCCTTTCCACCTTGGCCCTTCTAGCCATCCCCCTTTCCACCTTGACCCCTATAGCCATCCCCCTTTCCACCTTGACCCTTCTAGCCATCCCCCTTTCCACCTTGACCCTTCTAGCCATCCCCCTTTCTGTCTTGACCCTTCTAGCCATTAGCCTTTCCGCCTTGACCCTTCTAGCCATCCCCCTTTCCACCTTGACCCCTATAGCCATCCCCCTTTCCACCTTGACCCCTATAGCCATCTCCCTTTCCACCTTGACCCTTCTAGCCATCCCCCTTTCCACCTTGACCCCTATAGCCATCCCCCTTTCCACCTTGACCCCTATAGCCATCCCCCTTTCCACCTTGACCCTTCTAGCCATCCCCCTTTCCACCTTGGCCCCTCTAGCCATCCCCCTTTCTACCTTGACCCCTATAGCCATCCCCCTTTCCACCTTGACCCTTCTAGCCATCCCCCTTTCCACCTTGACCCCTATAGCCATCCCCCTTTCCACCTTGACCCCTATAGCCATCCCCTTTTCCACCTTGGCCCCTATAGCCATCCCCCTTTCTGTCTTGACCCCTATAGCCATCCCCCTTTCTGTCTTGACCCCTCTAGCCATCCCCCTTTCCATCTTGGCCCCTATAGCCATCCCCCTTTCTGTCTTGACCCCTATAGCCATCCGCCTTTCCACCTTGACCCCTATAGCCATCCCCCTTTCCACCTTGACCCCTATAGCCATCCCCCTTTCCACCTTGGCCCCCCTAGCCATCCCCCTTTCTGTGTTGACCCTTCTAGCCATCCCCCTTTCCACCTTGGCCCCTATAGCCATCCCCCTGTTCACCTTGACCCTTCTAGCCATCCCCCTTTCCACCTTGACCCCTATAGCCATCCCCCTTTCCACCTTGACCCCTATAGCCATCCCCCTTTCCACCTTGACCCTTCTAGCCATCACCCTTTTCAACTTGACCCTTCTAGCCATCCCCCTTTCTGTCTTGACCCTTCTAGCCATTACCCTTTCCACCTTGACCCCTATAGCCATCCCCCTTTCCACCTTGGCCCCTCTAGCCATCCCCCTTTCCGCCTTGACCCCTCTAGCCATCCCCCTTTCCACCTTGACCCTTCTAGCCATCACCCTTTTCAACTCGACCCTTCTAGCCATTCCCCTTTCCAACTTGACCCTTCTAGCCATCCCCGTTTCCACCTTGACCCCTATAACCATCCCCCTTTCCACCATGACCCCTATAACCATCCCCCTTTCCACCTTGGCCCCTATAGCCATCCCCCTTTCCACCTTGGCCCCTATAGCCATCCCCCTTTCCACCTTGGCCCTTCTAGCCATCCCCCTTTCCACCTTGACCCATCTAGCCATTCCCCTTTCCACCTTGACCCTTCTAGCCAACCCCCTTTTTGCCTTGACCCTTCTAGCCATCCCCCTTTCTGTCTTGACCCTTCTAGCCATCCCCCTTTCCACCTTGACCCCTCTAGCCATCCCCCTTTCCACCTTCAGCCTTCTAGCCATCCCCCTTTCCACCTTGACCCCTCTAGCCATCCCCCTTTCCAACTTGACCCTTCTAGCCATCCCCCCTTTCCGTCTTGACCCCTATAGCCATCCCCCTTTCTGTCTTGACCCCTATAGCCATCCCCCTTTCCACCTTGGCCCCTCTAGCCATCCCCCTTTCCACCTTGGCCCCTCTAGCCATCACCCTTTCCACCTTGACCCCTATAGCCATCCCCCTTTCTGTCTTGACCCCTCTAGCCATCCCCCTTTCCACCTTGACCCTTCTAGCCATCCCCCTTTCCACCTTGACCCTTCTAGCCATCCCTCTTTCCACCTTCAGCCCTTCTAGCCATCCCCCTTTCCACCTTGACCCCTATAGCCATCCCCCTTTCTGTCTTGACCCTTCTAGCCATCCCCCTTTCCACCTTGACCCTTCTAGCCATCCCCCTTTCCACCTTGACCCCTCTAGCCATCCCCCTTTCCACCTTGACCCTTCTAGCCATCACCCTTTCCACCTTGACCCCTCTAGCCATCCCCCTTTCCACCTTGACCCCTCTAGCCATCCCCCTTTCCACCTTGACCCCTCTAGCCATCCCCTTTCCACCTTGACCCTTCTAGCCATCCCCCTTTCCACCTTGACCCCTCTAGCCATCCCCCTTTCCACCTTGACCCATCTAGCCATCCCCCTTTCCACCTTGACCCCTCTAGCCATCCCCCTTTCCACCTTGACCCTATAGCCATCCCCCTTTCCACCTTGACCCTCTAGCCATCCCCCTTTCCACCTTGACCCTATAGCCATCCCCCTTTCCACCTTGACCCCTCTAGCCATCCCCCTTTCCACCTTGACCCCGATAGCCATCCCCTTTCCACCTTGACCCTTCTAGCCATCCCCCTTTCCAACTTGACCCTTCTAGCCATCCCCCTTTCTGTCTTGACCCTTCTAGCCATCCCCCTTTCTGCCTTGACCCTTCTAGCCATCCCCCTTTCAGGCTTGACCCTTCTAGCCATCCCCCTTTCTGTCTTGACCCTTCTAGCCATCCCCCTTTCCGCCATCCCCCTTTCCACCTTGACCCCTCTAGCCATCCCCCTTTCCACCTTGACCCTTATAGCCATCCCCCTTTCCACCTTGACCCTTCTAGCCATCCCCCTTTCCACCTTGACCCTCTAGCCATCCCCCTGTCCGTCTTGACCCTTCTAGCCATCCCCCTTTCCACCTTGACCCTTCTAGCCATCCCCCTTTCTGTCTTGACCCTTCTAGCCATCACCCTTTCCACCTTGACCCTTCTAGCCATCACCCTTTCTACCTTGACCCTTCTAGCCATCACCCTTTCCAACTTGACCCCTATAGCCATCCCCCTTTCCACCTTGACCCTTCTAGCCATCCCCCTTTCCACCTTGACCCCTCTAGCCATCCCCCTTTCCACCTTGACCCTTCTAGCCATCCCCCTTTCCACCTTGACCCTTCTAGCCATCCCCCTTTCCACCTTGACCCCTCTAGCCATCCCCCTTTCCACCTTGACCCCTCTAGCCATCCCCCT
>JAWQFJ010002402.1:12500-27500 GCA_034096865.1 Theodoxus fluviatilis
ATGTCTGTCAGTGGTCTGTGTGAGCTGGGTTCTCATTGTTGTCATCCAGTGAACCACCTCACTCTTACTTATAACTGTTGTTAAGTTTTGAGTATTGTATAGCATGGCAAAATCAAGTGATCATTCACTTACTTGCAAAGGGCACAGCCACCCTACAGTGCTTTACACAGAACAAGCTGGGATGTAAAGAAGTATGTGCGTGTGCACACGTGTGTATGTATGCATGCATGCATGCATGTGTGTGTGAGGATTTGTAAAGGAAAGTTTGCATTTTCACATTAAAAGGTGTACTGAAAGTTGCATGCATGTATAGGCATGTGTTTATGAGTGTGTGCTTGCATTGAAATGTGTGACAAAATTTCATGGGATTGTTTCTCATGTAGTAGAATGCATTGTGTAATGAGAGCTTTCCCCTGCAGATCCGCTGTTAGACAGCAAGTGGCTGAAGATTGCCCAGGCTGCAGTTCGGTTTCTGCAATGCCAGCGCTGTGAGCAGTCTGTGGGCTTTGAGGTGCTCTTGGCCAGTGAAAACAAGTTCCTCTTCAAGACAGGCCAGGTCAGTGCAGAGTGAGTCTGTGTGGGCAGCACTTCCAGACTTTGGCAGTGGCAGGTAGACTGTTCCAGTGTTGCAGCATTCTACCCATGGGTCTCCATGTCAGTTAGCATGGATTTCTTTCTGCTGCTGGACAGGAGAAAGCTCTCTAGGGATAGTCAAACTGTCTGCCTGCCTGCCTGTCTGCCTGCCTGCCTGTCTGCCTGTCTGTCTCTCTCCCAGCCTCCGTTCTCATTTCTTATCTATCTCACCATTTGCCTTTGTTGCTGATGTTTATTCCCCTCCTCTAAGGTCATGTCAATATTTGGATGGGATTATGTGTGTGAGTGTGTGTGTGTATGTGTGTGTGTTGTGTGTGTGTTTGTGTGTGTGTGTGTTGTGTGTGTGTTTGTGTGTTGTGTTGTGTGTGTGTGTGTTGTGTGTTTGTGTGTTGTGTGTGTGTGTTGTGTGTTTGTGTGTGTGTGTGTATGTGTGTGAGTTGTGTGTTGTGTGTGTGTGTGTGTGTTGTGTGTTTGTGTGTGTGTGTTGTGTGTTTGTGTGTGATATCTGAATTAGATGATAAGTTTTGACATAAAAGCCGCCGCCTGCCCATGATTTGCATGTCACAATTTTTTTTATTACATTGTTCATTTTTAATTGACATTAAAGAATCATTAGATTGGCATGCCAATTACTCCATGTTAAGTTGTGTGTATGAAAAATCTCATTTAGGGATCTGGAAAAGTATCCTTGAAAATTATGCCCATTTATCAGTCTGATCTGTAATGTTGTCTTTTCAGCTGTGGCTGTTTGCAAACCGTGTCAACCTGTCTTGGGAAGAAAATGCCCCATCCACAGAGACAAGCCCAGTGACTGGGAAGACAGAAGAGATGAGAAACCAAGCTGCTCTGTGATCAGATCAGCAGCTGAGGAGAGACTTAAGTGGTTCAGTCAGCAGAAGATGGGTCCAGTCATGGTTTCGTGTGGCATGCTTGAATCAGTCACCGAGTATTAGGGTTTCAGCTTGCCTTCGCTGGTCAGTCCTGCAATCTGCTGAGAATCCGTTGTACTCCTTTTCAGGATGTAGTGGATCTGCAAGGTGTGGGTTTTGTTGTTGTTTTGTTGTTGTTTTTTGTTTGTTTGTATTTTCACTTGGCACTGAAGAGACCCTGTCTCCTTTGGAGAGTTTCCATCACTCGTGGGCAGTACAGCAGTCTGTGTTCAACGGGACAGATATTTTGCAGTACAGCAGTCTGTGTTCAACGGGACAGATATTTTGCAGTACAGCAGTCTGTGTTCAACGGGACAGATATTTTGCAGTACAGCAGTCTGTGTTCAACGGGACAGATATTTTGCAGTACAGCAGTCTGTGTTCAACGGGACAGATATTTTAAGTCATTCAGCAAGCAGAATTGGGGGGAGGAGGGGTGGGGGGTAGGGGGGACCAGGTACTTAATTTCTTGTTCTGTCAGAAAACAGGTTACAGAAAATGGAGTTTTGAGTTTCATATCAAACTTTTCCTCTTGTTAGCCTTACAACGGACCGTGACTTTTCACACAATTGGATGCAATCATAGACTGCATGCATATTTTTCTAGGCCAACATTATCAAAATTCTAAGGACAAATAATGGAGTTTTGGGGAGTTTTATTTGTTTTTCCCTAGGAGGCATTACACAATGAATTTGACTCATGCATATTCTCATGCAGTACAAAAAAGCGACACCCACCTTCATTTTGTGGACAGTGTCACTCGTACGTCATTGGCAGCAGAATAATGCATTCAGCCTTAGAAGAATGTAAATTAATTCAGTGAAGAAGATGTAGAGCTTTCTCATAGAGGGCGAGTCTGTTTCGCTTGCTCAGTGTGGACCTTTATGCGTTGTTGGAACTGTTCTTGATAAGGGAGGCACGGAGAGACTTTGGCCCTGTTGTGTACTGATGTCAGTCGTACAGCTGACTGACAAGTCTACAGACACAGTGTTACCACATACATCTCTGGTTTTCGTGGCTGCCATGTGAGAAGGGTGGTAGACAAATGTTGTGTACTGATGTCAGTCATACAGCTGTCTGACAAGTCTACAGACAGTGATACCACATACATCTGTTTTTCGTGGCTGCCATGTAAGAAGGGTGGTAGACAAATGTTGTGATGTACTGATGTCAGTCATACAGCTGTCTGACAAGTCTACAGACAGTGTTACCACATACATCTGTTTTTCGTGGCTGCCATGTGAGAAGGGTGGTAGACAAATGTTGTGATGTACTATGTCAGTCATACAGCTGTCTGACAAGTCTACAGAGGGTTACCACATACATCTGCTTTTCGTGGCTGCCATGTGAGAAGGGTGGAAGACAAGCGACTTGTTGTGCCCAGGCTCTTTCCCTTTGTCACTTTCCACTTGTTGAGGTGCAAAGTTTGGAGAGAGCAGAGATTCACTAGCAGCATTTTTGTGATTGAAGTCTTTCTACTTTCAGGATATTACTTTTCACAAAATCTGCCTTTATAAGTAAATAATGGAATGTTTTTGAACATTTTATTGAGAACGTAAGAATGACATTTCATGATCTGCTTCTTGTACTTTGTCACAAAGGAAAAAATGCAGTACTGTTTTATCTCTTGAAAGAGGACAAGAGCTACTTGAAATAGCTTGGCGTTACTGAAAGAACATTTTCAAACGGTTTGATGTAGATAGTAATAAAGTAATAATTGCTGCTGTATTAAAAAACAAAAACTCAAATTTGTTGTTTCTTCTTATGTCTTTTGTGGTCCAACAGCCAATCCTGGCAATTCTTGGTTTGACAAAACAAGGAAAAGGACCTGACCTATGCTGCAGTGGTGCCCACTGTCAAAGCAGGACACAAGCAGGAACGCGATGGAATCGGCTGCAGAGCCTGACACACAGGTCAAGATGTCTGAACACGGGGAAAGGTGCTCCATTTCATGCGACTTTCCGCCACATTGGGCTTTCCTCATCCCCGGGTCGACTGGGCTGGCCTGGCTTGTTTGTCTCTCCAGCACCGTCACCTTGCCCACAGGCTGCGCATGTACATGGCAGTTACTTACAGTTGCCCATCACAGCTACTGGACAGCCTTCAGTCACGTCCTTGGGATGCATCATTTGATCGACTGAATTGATCTTTGACATGAATGCCAAGTGTATGTTGCATTGCCTTCAAGGATGGATGAGATGAAGAAATCATATCTGCCTCTTGCTTACTTCAAGTTCAACAGAAAAGTTAATTCCCAGAGCCAAAAAGGGGATGGATGGACGGATGGATGGTGTTTTACGGCCTATCAGCCTTTGAAGGCTATGTAAGGCCACTAAGCACGAAAATCACTAGAGCATTGTAGAGTAAACGCAATTCAAGTCACGGTGACCCTAGTCATTCGCCTCTTACGCCAAAAAGGGTATGTGGGTGTATGTGCAGGATAAAGGTAGGTTTGGGTATGTGGGTGTTTTATAATCTTGAGTGTCAACTTTTTAATGATGTTTATGTTTTGTGATGGAAAAAAAGTAGTTCAGTTCGTCATATTCATAGGTTTTTTAACATGAGAAAATAGCTGGCCTTTTCAAATGCACTCAAGTAGGTAGACTGTTACAAACCAAACACAGGTAAGGTCCATACCAAGATCATAGATAAACATAGTCAAAGGCTATTGATCCAAACACAATTCAGGGTTAGGAAGGAAACTCAAATTTATTTGAACACACAAGTATGCAGCATTACTAAGGCTTTGTAGAGGTGGTTCCTGTGAACTGCAGAAATCCTGGATGACATGGAATTAATCTCAAGACCTGTTCATTCTCGGCACCGCAGGCACTGGGAGCAGCTACACTTGCTGTCTGCAGGAGATCATGCCCATACGCTGGCAGGATCCCGGACCCTTCCCAGTGTCCAGGCCAAGATCCTTCACAGACAGACTGATCCCTCTGTCACAGTGAAGTTGTAGCGAGACCACACATGCATTCAGACATGCACATTGTCACTCACATACTTTACTAAGTCCACCTGCGTGCAACTCTTCGGTGTTGCTGCAATACAGCTTTCGTTTTCGCTGCAAGGGCTTCCACTGCCTTTGTTCACTTTGCATCACATTGAATGTCACAAATTGATCAGTGCCATGTTGGGACATGACAAAAATATCTGCATCATCGACAACACTGAAGAAACTGGCCACTCCATGCATCTCCATTTTCTAGTCTGGAACGCAGGCATCATCGTGACCTGCTGTTTTCTCCTGGAATTCTACACTTTCCATTGCTGCCCAGACTCGAGGCACACTGCACTTTCCATTGCTGTCCCAAGGATGGCCAAGCACACAGCAGATAGATCCTCATCAACTTTCATATGCAGACACTGTGGCTACGTCTGTCACTCCCACACTGGCCTCCACAGTCACAGCAAGTGCTGTCAGTGGAACAGGACTGGCCTCCAGTCACAGCAAGTGCTGTCAGTGGGACAGGACTGGCCTCCAGTCACAGCAAGTGCTGTCGATGGGACAGGACCGGCCTCCAGTCACAGCAAGTGCTGTCAGTGGGACAGGACTGGCCTTCAGTCACAGCAAGTGCTGTCGATGGGACAGGACCAGCCTCCAATCACAGCAAGTGCTGTCAGTGGGACAGGACTGGCCTCCAGTCACAGCAAGTGCTGTCGATGGGACAGGACTGGCCTCCAGTCACAGCAAGTGCTGTTGATGGGACAGGACTGGCCTCCAGTCACAGCAAGTGCTGTTGATGGGACAGGACAGGCCTCCAGTCACAGCAAGTGCTGTCGATGGGACAGGACTGGCCTCCACAGTCACAGCAAGTGCTGTCAGTGGGACAGGACTGGCCTCCAGCAGCACTTCTCTGTGGTCCCCTGGGACTGACAGACGCCTATCATATCTCTCATCACCATGGCAGTCCCGACTCCAAGCCAGCCTCTTTTGGCTCTGCTGACCAGAGACGACTGGGGCAGTCTTGACACCTCTCCAGCAGTTGTTAAACTTTTTTCTTTGGAGAGCCTCAGTGATCCACATCGTCCATGTCCTCATCAGGAGCACACTGCAAAGCAAACATTGCTTTGTACTTTTTGACTCACATGCGAAGCAAAAGTGAGTCTATGTACTGAGCCGTGTCGTCCGTCCGTCCGTCCGTCCGGGCGGGCGTCCGTAAAAAACTTAAACGTTGGATTTTTCTCGGAGACTATTAAGTCTATCAACACCAAATGTGGCATGATGGTGTATGATGACAAGGCCTCAAAAAATATACATAGTGACTTGACCTTGCTTCAAGGTCAAGGTCACAGGAGCCATAAATGTGGTCTCAAAAACAGTCATTTTTCACATTTTCCCAATTTTCTCCCACGTTATTGAGAATGGCGACCTCAGCTACAAGTGGTATATAGGTCAAAGCAAGCCCTATCTTTTGATACCAGTTTGGTTGACCTTGCTTCAAGGTCAAGGTCACAGGAGCTCTTCAAAGTTGGATTGTATACATATTTTGAAGTGACCTTGACCCTGAACTATGGAAGATAACTGTTTCAAACTTAATAATTATGTGGGGCACATGTTATACTTTCATCATGAGACACATTTGTTCACATATCATCAAGGTCAAGGTCACTTTGACCCTTATGAAATGTGACCAAAATGGGGTAGTGAACCACTAAAAGTGACTATATCTCATGGTAGAAAGTGCCAATAAGCACCATTGTGCTTCCTATGCCTTGAATTAACAGCTTTGTGTTGCATGACCTTGGATGACCTTGACCTTGGGTCAAGGTCACATGTATTTTGGTAGGAAAAATGTGTAAAGCATTTCTTTGTGTATGATGTCATTGGTAGGTTTAGTTGGTTGACCTTGACCTTGAAGGTCACCTGAAGGTCAAGGTCATATAAAGGTCAAGGTCAAGCATGTGAGTCGTGTGGGCATTGCCCTTCTTGTTACAGTCATGAATGCACACGGGTAGGGAAAGCTTTTTACAGTCATGAACGCACACGGGTAGGGAAAGCTTTTTACAGTCATGAATGCACACGGGTAGGGAAAGCTTTTTACAGTCATGAATGCACACGGGTAGGGGAAAGCTTTTTACAGTCATGAACGCACACGGGTAGGGAAAGCTTTGCAGAGGAACAGACATCAGACACCATGGTGAGTTCTACGCTGGAGCGAGAAAAGCCACCCACTGCCAACGCTGCCCTGGACAAGGCAGGCACTTCCCCCATTGGTGTCAAGTCCCTCAGTCTGCAATTGTCCTGCCTAACCAGAGATCTCTCTGTCAGTACAAGGTGTGTCTCAGCTCTGTGTGTGTGTGTGTGAGTGTGTGTGTGTCTGTGTGTGTGTGTGTCTGTGTGTGCGTGCATGCGCATGCATGCATGCGTGTGCAAGTGTACATGCATGTGAGCATGTTTGTCTTTTCATCCCCACCTCTCAATGTCCATTGGTAAATTTATTTTCCTGTGAGATTGGAATTCAAGCACTGCCAGAGGAAGTCAACAGGGATGCAAAACCATGGCACCCGACTGCTGCAATCATGGAGGGCAAGATCCTGCACACGGCACACAGGATGAGGACAGACAAGATCCTGCACACGGCACACAGGATGAGGACAGACAAGATCCTGCACACGGCACACAGGATGACAGACAAGATCCTGCACACGGCACACAGGATGAGGACAGACAAGATCCTGCACATGGCACACAGGATGACAGACAAGACCCTGCACACGGCACACAGGATGAGGACAGACAAGATCCTGCACACGGCACACAGGATGACAGACAAGATCCTACACACGGCACACAGGATGACAGACAAGATCCTGCACACGGCACACAGGATGACAGACAAGATCCTGCACATGGCACACAGGATGACAGACAAGATCCTGCACACGGCACACAGGATGAGGACAGACAAGATCCTGCACACGGCACACAGGATGACAGACAAGATCCTGCACACGGCACACAGGATGACAGACAAGATCCTGCACACGGCACACAGGATGACAGACAAGATCCTGCACACGGCACACAGGATGAGGACAGACAAGATCCTGCACACGGCACACAGGATGAGGACAGACAAGATCCTGCACACGGCACACAGGATGAGGACAGACAAGATCCTGCACACGGCACACAGGATGACAGACAAGATCCTGCACACGGCACACAGGATGAGGACAGACAAGATCCTGCACACGGCACACAGGATGACAGACAAGATCCTGCACATGGCACACAGGATGACAGACAAGATCCTGCACACGGCACACAGGATGAGGACAGACTAGATCCTGCACACGGCACACAGGATGACAGACAAGATCCTACACACGGCACACAGGATGAGGACAGACAAGATCCTGCACACGGCACACAGGATGACAGACAAGATCCTGCACATGGCACACAGGATGACAGACAAGATCCTGCACACGGCACACAGGATGAGGACAGACTAGATCCTGCACACGGCACACAGGATGACAGACAAGATCCTACACACGGCACACAGGATGAGGACAGACAAGATCCTGCACACGGCACACAGGATGACAGACAAGATCCTACACACGGCACACAGGATGACAGACAAGATCCTGCACACAGCACACAGGATGACAGACAAGATCCTGCACATGGCACACAGGATGACAGACAAGATCCTGCACATGGCACACAGGATGAGGACAGACTAGATCCTGCACACGGCACACAGGATGAGGACAGACAAGATCCTGCACACGGCACACAGGATGAGGACAGACAAGATCCTACACATGGCACACAGGATGACAGACAAGACCCTGCACACAGCACACAGGATGACAGACAAGATCCTGCACACGGCACACAGGATGAGGACAGACAAGATCCTGCACACGGCACACAGGATGAGGACAGACAAGATCCTGCACACGGCACACAGGATGACAGACAAGATCCTGCACATGGCACACAGGATGAGGACAGACAAGATCCTGCACATGGCACACAGGATGACAGACAAGATCCTACACACGGCACACAGGATGACAGACAAGATCCTGCACACGGCACACAGGATGACAGACAAGATCCTACACACGGCACACAGGATGAGGACAGACAAGATCCTGCACACGGCACACAGGATGAGGACAGACAAGATCCTACACACGGCACACAGGATGAGGACAGACAAGATCCTACACACGGCACACAGGATGAGGACAGACAAGATCCTGCACACGGCACACAGGATGAGGACAGACAAGATCCTACACACAGCACACAGGATGAGGACAGACAAGATCCTACACACGGCACACAGGATGACAGACAAGATCCTGCACACGGCACACAGGATGACAGACAAGATCCTGCGCACGGCACACAGGATGACAGACAAGATCCTACACACGGCACACAGGATGAGGACAGACAAGATCCTGCACACGGCACACAGGATGACAGACAAGATCCTGCACACGGCTCGCAGGATGAGGACAGACAAGATCCTGCACTCGGCACACAGGATGAGGACAGATAAGATCAATTTTGAACAGTTGGTATGATGTTGGGGCTCTGGTTCGGTGGTTAGGACATTCACCTTGCAAGTGACAGGTGCAGTGTCAAATGCAGCACGATCCTAGTACAAGGCGCTCAGCTTGCTTTGCCTCCCCTACCAAGAAGTAAAACTGGGTACTCAGTGCTGCGCAGTGGCAAACAGGGGTGAAGGTCCCCAATACAAATACTCATGTACTTGACTTTCAGCAAACAAAAAATATTCTTCATCATCATCATCAACACTATTATTGTTATTAAGCAGTTTTTAGGTGAAGGGAAATAAACAATTGGACCTCCCTGGACTTGAGAGCTCTCATTAAGACATCAGCAATCTGAGAAACAAACAAGATCACATAAGCACAGAGACTGCCACACTCCACTCACATAGAACTCCACGAAGCAGACTTGGTTGTCCTCATTCTTCACCATGTACTGGAGGGACAGGAAGCCGCGGGTGTCGGTGCGGATGGACACTCGAGTGGAAATGGCCAGCGCCTTGACCGTGGGTTTCAGCAGAGACAGTCGGTACCTGGCGATGCAACACATCTGGGTTTCAGCAGAGACAGTCGGTACCTGGCGATGCAACACATCTTTACAGGTATCGCACTGAACATGACTGAGGAGGCGGATGACAACAATGACAGGGTGGATCACAAAAATGAAGCCAATATCAACACACATTTAAAGCATTTGCAAAATGAAAACGTTTAGCTGCTCACTGCCCCCTCCCTCATCAGCTGCAACCCCTGGCTGCAGGGCTCCTGGGCCCACTCCAGCAGCAAGGCCAGGGGCCCACTCCAGCAGCAAGGCCAGGGGCCCACTCCAACAGCAAGGCCAGGGGCCCACTCCAACAGCAAGGCCAGGGGCCCACTCCAGCAGCAAGGCCAGGGGCCCACTCCAGTAGCAAGGCCAGGAGCCCACTCCAGTAGCAAGGCCAGGGACCCACTCCAACAGCAAGGCCAGGGGCCCACTCCAGTAGCAAGGCCAGGGACCCACTCCAGCAGCAAGGCCAGGAGCCCACTCCAGCAGCAAGGCCAGGGGCCCACTCCAGTAGCAAGGCCAGGAGCCCACTCCAGTAGCAAGGCCAGGAGCCCACTCCAGCAGCAAGGCCAGGGGCCCACTCCAGTAGCAAGGCCAGGGGCCCACTCCAACAGCAAGGCCAGGGGCCCACTCCAGCAGCAAGGCCAGGGGCCCACTCCAACAGCAAGGCCAGGGGCCCACTCCAGCAGCAAGGCCAGGGGCCCACTCCAGTAGCAAGGCCAGGGGCCCACTCCAGTAGCAAGGCCAGGGACCCACTCCAGCAGCAAGGCCAGGGGCCCACTCCAGCAGCAAGGCCAGGGGCCCACTCCAGTAGCAAGGCCAGGGGCAGACCCTACAGCCAAGCAGCTACCGAAAGGCATCAGGGCAGTCAGGTCATCTAGACCCAACCATGCATTCTACAAAGGTAAAGGTGTGCAATTTATGTAGCACTTTTTCACCCCTGTCAAACCACTTTACTCTTTACCCCCAATCATTGGGCCACTTGATCAATCCCTCACTGGCACCTGACGACAGACACAGAGGATGCACACAGACAGGTACCAGCACCCACTCACCCCCTGGAGAGTATTCCGACCTGATGCTGGCTTATGGCCGCATAAAAGGGTTAAATGCACCACAGGGTGCTAGCACTGCCCTCACAGGTACCCAGTTTTACTCATAGGTGGAAAGAAGCAGTGTGGGTAGCACCTTGCTCAAGGATGCAACTCGGACAACCACTCAGCTTTGAAAGCCGCACCCACTAGCTGCAACCCACTAGCTGCAACCCACTAGCTGCAACCCACTAGCTGCAACCCACTAGCTGCAACCCACTAGCTGCAACCCACTAGCTGCAATCCACTAGCTGCGATCCACTAGCTGCAATCCACTAGCTGCAACCCACTAGCTGCAATCCACTAGCTGCGATCCACTAGCTGCAACCCACTAGCTGCAACCCACTAGCTGCGATCCACTAGCTGCAATCCACTAGCTGCAACCCACTAGCTGCAACCCACTAGCTGCAACCCACTAGCTGCAATCCACTAGCTGCGATCCACTAGCTGCAATCCACTAGCTGCAACCCACTAGCTGCAATCCACTAGCTGCGATCCACTAGCTGCAACCCACTAGCTGCAACCCACTAGCTGCGATCCACTAACTGCAATCCACTAGCTGCAATCCACTAGCTGCAACCCACTAGCTGCAACCCACTAGCTGCAATCCACTAGCTGCAACCCACTAGCTGCAACCCACTAGCTGCAATCCACTAGCTGCAACCCACTAGCTGCAATCCACTAGCTGCAATCCACTAGCTGCAATCCACTAGCTGTGATCCACTAGCTGCGATCCACTAGCTGCGATCCACTAGCTGCAACCCACTAGCTGCAACCCACTAGCTGCAATCCACTAGCTGCAACCCACTAGCTGCAATCCACTAGCTGCAACCAACTAGCTGCAACCCACTAGCTGCAACCCACTAGCTGCAATTCACTAGCTGCGATCCACTAGCTGCGATCCACTAGCTGCAACCCACTAGCTGCAACCCACTAGCTGCAACCCACTAGCTGCAACCCACTAGCTGCAACCCACTAGCTGCAAACCACTAGCTGCGATCCACTAGCTGCGATCCACTAGCTGCAATCCACTAGCTGCAACCCACTAGCTGCAATCCACTAGCTGCGATCCACTAGCTGCAATCCACTAGCTGCAATTCACTAGCTGCGATCCACTAGCTACAACCCACTAGCTGCAACCCACTAGCTGCAACCCACTAGCTGCAACACACTAGCTGCAACCCACTAGCTGCAACCCACTAGCTGCAATCCACTAGCTGCAACCCACTAGCTGCAATCCACTAGCTGCAACCCACTAGCTGCGACCCACTAGCTGCGATCCACTAGCTGCAATCCACTAGCTGCAACCCACTAGCTGCAACCCACTAGCTGCAATCCACTAGCTGCAACCCACTAGCTGCAACCCACTAGCTGCAACCCACTAGCTGCAACCCACTAGCTGCAACCCACTAGCTGCAACCCACTAGCTGCGATCCACTAGCTGAACCCACTAGCTGCAACCCACTAGCTGCAACCCACTAGCTGCAACCCACTAGCTGCAACCCACTAGCTGCGATCCACTAGCTGCAACCCACTAGCTGCGATCCACTAGCTGCAACTCACTAGCTGCGACCCACTAGCTGCAACCCACTAGCTGCGATCCACTAGCTGCAATCCACTAGCTGCAACCCAAGCTGCAACCCACTAGCTGCAACCCACTAGCTGCAATCCACTAGCTGCAACCCACTAGCTGCAACCCACTAGCTGCAATCCACTAGCTGCAATCCACTAGCTGCAACCCAAGCTGCAACCCACTAGCTGCAACCCACTAGCTGCAACCCACTAGCTGCAACCCACTAGCTGCAACCCACTAGCTGCAATCCACTAGCTGCAACCCACTAGCTGCAACCCACTAGCTGCAACCCACTAGCTGCAACCCACTAGCTGCAACCCACTAGCTGCGATCCACTAGCTGAACCCACTAGCTGCAACCCACTAGCTGCAACCCACTAGCTGCGATCCACTAGCTGCAATCCACTAGCTGCAACCCACTAGCTGCGATCCACTAGCTGCAACCCACTAGCTGCAACCCACTAGCTGCGATCCACTAGCTGCAACCCACTAGCTGCAACCCACTAGCTGCAACCCACTAGCTGCAATCCACTAGCGCAACCCACTAGCTGCAATCCATTAGCTGCAACCCACTAGGTGCAACCCACTAGGTGCAACCCACTAGCTGCAACCCAAGCTGCAATCCACTAGCTGCAACCCACTAGCTGCAACCCACTAGCTGCAACCCACTAGCTGCAATCCACTAGCTGCAAGCTGCAACCCACTAGCTGCAACCCACTAGCTGCAACCCACTAGCTGCAACCCACTAGCTGCAACCCACTAGCTGCAATCCACTAGCTGCAATCCACTAGCTGCAACCCACTAGCTGCAATCCACTAGCTGCAACCCACTAGCTGCAATCCACTAGCTGAACCCACTAGCTGCAATCCATTAGCTGCAACCCACTAGGTGCAACCCACTAGGTGCAACCCACTAGCTGCAACCCAAGCTGCAATCCACTAGCTGCAACCCACTAGCTGCAACCCACTAGCTGCAACCCACTAGCTGCAACCCACTAGCTGCGATCCACTAGCTGCAACCCACTAGCTGCAACCCACTAGCTGCAACCCACTAGCTGCAACCCACTAGCTGCAACTCACTAGCTGCAACCCACTAGCTGCAACCCAAGCTGCAATCCACTAGCTGCAACCCACTAGCTGCAACCCACTAGCTGCAATCCACTAGCTGCAACCCACTAGCTGCAATCCACTAGCTGCAACCCACTAGCTGCAACCCACTAGCTGCAAACCACTGCCAGCCACTTGCTCACCAAGCCCAATCCTCACACAGCAATGCACAGATCACCAATTCCCATCCAATGTGTCCAACACACACACACACACACACAAACATACACACACACTCAAACACACACACACAATCACACATGCATCCATGCACACACACACACACACGCATCCATGCGTGCACATGCACACACACACATAAGCACACACACACACACACACACACACACACACACACACACACACAATCACACATGCATCCATGCACACACACACACACACACACACACACACGCATCCATGCATGCACATGCACACACACACACACACACACACACACACACACGCATCCATGCATGCACATGCACACACACACACACGCACACACACACACACACACACACACACACACACACACACACACACACACACACACACACACAAACACACACACACAATCACACATGCATCCATGCACACACACACACACACACACACACACACACACGCATCCATGCATGCACATGCACACACACACACACACACACACACACACACACACACAATCACACATGCATCCATGCACACACACACACACACACACACGCATCCATGCGTGCACATGCACACACACACATAAGCACACACACACACACACACACACACACACACACACACACAATCACACATGCATCCATGCACACACACACACACACACACACACGCATCCATGCATGCACATGCACACACACACACACACACACACACACACACACACACACACACACACACACGCATCCATGCATGCACATGCACACACACACACACACACACACACACACACACACACACACACACACAGACACACACACACACAGACACACACACACCTGTTGCTGTGGGTCTTGGTACACTGGAAGGCTTCCACCATGTCGGAGTCCTTGGGAAAGGAGGACTGTAAAGAAAATGGAACCAGATCTACAATTTTATTCATGCATGTGTGAAAACTTTTTTTATGAAGAAGCAATGTGTCACACAACAAAGAGCCATTCAGTCACTTCAGTGCAAGTTCTCTCACACTGGTCTAATTACTAATGAACAATTTCAAACAAATTGCATTTCTGGGCTCTTAAGCGAAAAAGGTACATCATCAGCTAATCATCTAATGTATCCATTTCTCAGTCCTAATTTATTTTCTCCATCTGTTAATAATTTATTCACTTTTTTCTCTCTTTGTTTGGTTTCCTTAAATTTAACAGCCATATAAATTTCCTATTCTAAAAAAAAACAAACAAGCTCATAACAGTACAACAATAAAGAAATCAAATAATTTTCTGAACCCTCAATATGCAGTTGAACCTTGCACCATCATACCTGTAGACAGCCATTTACAAGTCTAAAACACGGTGAGGTTTTGATGGCCGCGTATAATACAAAACAAATACAAAACATTAGAAGGTAAAACAACGCAAATTTTTGCCTAAAAAGCCTTCATC
>JAWQFJ010002402.1:30000-56390 GCA_034096865.1 Theodoxus fluviatilis
GCATGTGTGCTTTTGTGCAATTGTACTGTTTATACAAGTGCAAGAGTGTTATTGTTAATTCAACTACATGTATACTGCATTCAAATCTGTCACACTTCATGCATATATATTTTTCTGCCCCTTACATGCCATGCAAAATTCCTTCAAGCAATGACATTTCCTACTGCCTAGTACATGGAAGTGGGCAGACAAATCAAGAGCAGAGCAGTGCTGGTTGCATTCCTCACATCAGAACGAGAGGACAGCCGTAGCCGCCGTAGCACATCTTCAGACTGGTGCTGACACCTGGAGTGGTGCTGGAGCCAAATATCGTCAGACATTCCTGCAAAAACAATGTCTGCACATCAGTCTCCATGAAGTCTCCAATTTTAAAATTCAATTCAGTTCACTCTAATTCTAATATAGGTTTGTCATCCTTAGATCCTATGTCCACTTTCAAAATAAGCAAGAAATGAATATGCGAAATAAATCTCATCTTTTACCTGAAAAACCAGATATGAATTATTTATCGTTAAGTGCAATTAAAGGTGCAACTTTAGGCAACCACTTCTGTGCAAGTGTATAAGTGCATGCTTTTCCTCATGAGCAGCTGGTCAGTGGAAAACATACAGGCTGGCAGGCTGGTGGCTCACCAGAAGCACGGACAAGTTGATTTTGAAGGTGATCTGCTCCTCTTTGATACTGAACT
Source organism: Theodoxus fluviatilis (assembly GCA_034096865.1). Classification (NCBI taxonomy): domain Eukaryota; kingdom Metazoa; phylum Mollusca; class Gastropoda; order Cycloneritida; family Neritidae; genus Theodoxus; species Theodoxus fluviatilis. The sequence goes on from JAWQFJ010002402.1 coordinate 30,689, forward strand.
CGTGGAATATGGCCTCTTGGATGAAGGCGTTTCCCTGGACACACTTTGCATCCTCCACCGTCACCTTCAATCCCATGGGGCTCACAAACACTGTGGCAGTCTGGAAAAAGGTTGGGTTTTTATGTGTGTGTGTGTGTGTGTGTGTGTGTGTGTGTGTGTGTGTGTGTGTGTGTGTGAGAGAGAGAGAGAGAGAGAGAGAGAGAGAGAGAGAGAGAGAGAGAGAGAGAGAGATAAAGTATTATAAACTGCTTCTAAGTTATGAAGACCCATGAACGCAAGAATACACAAGAACATTTGTTGCAACAGTCTACGAGCAAATGCCTGACACGGCGTTCCGATAGCGGTGTTTCATGACATTTTACTGCAACATGTGAAGACAGATTATCATTATGAGTTTATCATGGTGGCGGCGGTAGTACTAATGACCGCAATATACCGCAATATACCGCAATATACCGCAATACCCCCAAATACACTCTCAGAAAAGAAAAAAAACATCAACAGATCGATGCTAAAGACGTGCTTTTGATATTGCGCGATCATGCCGAGAAGAAAACAACGTTCGGAGAAGTTTAGACACAGTAGATCACGTAGACGCTTTGCAAAACAGGCTGCATGTAGGCCTATTCGACAGCAGCGTGATCTACTGTCTAAACTTCTCCGAACGTTGTTTTCTTCTCGGCATGATCGCGCAATATCAAAAGCACGTCTTTAGCATCGATCTGTTGATGTTTTTTTCTTTTCTGAGAGTGTATTTGGGGGTATTGCGGTATATTGCGGTCATTAGTAGTACCCAGTAGGTATTACTAATGACCGCAATACCCCCAAATACACTCTCAGAAAAGAAAAAAACATCAACAGATCGATGCTAAAAACGTGCTTTTGATATTGCGCGATAATGCCGAGAAGAAAACAACGTTTGGAGAAGTTTAGACACAGTAGATCACGTAGACGCCTTGCAAAACAGGTTGCATGTAGGCCTATTCGACAGCAGCGTGATCTACTGTGTCTAAACTTCTCCGAACGTTGTTTTCTTCTCGGCATGATCGCGCAATATCAAAAGCACGTCTTTAGCATCGATCTGTTGATGTTTTTTTCTTTTCTGAGAGTGTATTTGGGGGTATTGCGGTATATTGCGGTCATTAGTACTACCCTGGTGGCGGTAGTGATGGTGGTGCCTGTTGGCAGTGGTAGTGATGATGATGTTGACGACAATGACGACGGCGACTTTATTAAGTGACAATAATTATAATGAAAAGGCACAGATATGAATTGACTTTATATTGCTCCCTTACAACGACATGATGCCACTCGGTGACAGTCATTATTTCAGTACTCTCACTCATCATACGTACTTCTTTGAAGTTAATCGCCTTCAGAATTGATGACACATTTCTTGCGTTGTCGACCTTTCCAACAAATACAAACTGTGAATCATCATTTGCCTGTTCAGTGGACAGAGCCATGCTTACAACGTTAATGAATAATGAAGGCAAATTCACAGATGTGAAATTGCCGCCACAAGTACTAGTAAATCGTATCCACTTTGTAACTCTTTCGCGTGAAACACCTCAATAGGTCGGTAAAGGCGCTTTTCGATTGGTCAGGGGAGGTAATCGATTGTCGCTTGTATCCACAGTGGATTCGGTAATCAGCTACTAGACTGAGATTTTACTTCTCTCTTTTGTGACAATTTTCAATTCATGCTGAGAATCGGACGTCAGGCTTGTCACACATAGCCAACGATGCCGTTAGGACTGAAGCCTGTGTGTTCTCAGTGCCGGGTAACTTCGTCTACAATATGGAGAAAGGGCTTGCAGGGAGAGGTGCTGTGCAACTCCTGTGGACTGAAGCAGCAGAACGGCACGAACGGAAAAGAGGCCACAGCGCCTACAAACGGCAACTCCAGCACAAGCGGTAAGCAAAATGGCAATGGCAGTTCGTCGTCCGCCGGTCCTGTGCTTCGGAAAAGCGCCAGAATCAAGCCCACCAAAGCTAAATATCAGACCACCTCGAAGCCGATAGCAACAAAAGGCAAAGGCCGCCGAATCATCTTCAAGAAAACCGTGAGTATGATGTCATTTTTGTAGATGCTTCTACTAGCAAAGCCGTGCTCTGTCATTTGCTCTGCCATTTTCTCCGCCATTTGGATTTGCTCCGCAGTTGTAGCCTTGAAGTGTGTATCAACTCACCAGGGTGAGGGAGAGACAGTATCCGAAAATGTGTGAGATTTTATTTGTTGTCACTGTAGGGTGTACGCTTTCCACCGGTTCCTTCGTCGTCACATCATTGGACAAAAGCATGTTTACGTATTCTCGGCAGATATTTTCTCAATACTTCACAACCCATACTCTGCCCATGTAAATTACTCAACTTCATTGAAGGACATCTTATTTCATGCCTCCCCATCGGGCTTTTGTGCTCGTTAATAATATTAGAAATAAATGAAAAAAAGTAACCGACTGTTCCTATAAGATGGTTTATTGGAATAAATCAACATAGAAACCATACAGTGATGCATGTGTATTATGTTGATACAAAAGGCACACCAATTGCGGGAAGGTATCAAATTCTTCAGTGATGGTGATACAAATAAATCGGTTGGACAGGACAGAATAAGTTCTGATCTGTGGCTCTGTAAAAATGTACTTTCGTAGATCTATGCTGTCCATTCTGCTTATTCTCCCATTCTCTGCATGTGAAATATTCATTTTGTTGGTTTTTTAATTTGAGAAGTTTATATATTGTGCTTGTTTACTGTCAGTGTCACATAATTTTTTTTTCATGCCACATGTCAGTGAGACTTCAGACCATTGCTGTAGGAAAGGGAATTTATGAATCTGTTGTGAGAAATCATCAGTTTGCTTCTGATCAGGGTAAGAAAGTAACTGCTCTGAGTCTGAGTTCATTTTTTTCTTGATGTGTCTTCTATGAGAAACTGACTTGGTTTTTTCTTGTGCAGTTGTGTTGGTGTAGTGCATCTGACCGGACAATTTCAACCATCAATGCAAATTAGTCTCATCATGTTAATGTACATGTACGTGAAAAGACTCACGTTGTACTGTATGATATGGATATGTATCAAATTGTCAGAAAAAGCTTTTCTGAGCAAGAAAAAGGGTATGGTAAAAAAAATAATAAGCAAGGTTATGTAAATGACAGATACAAATGCTTTTAATTTTTCTTTCAGCAACCCATCAAGGCACCTGCAGCAGTGGCCACAGTGGTGACAGGAGAAAGCATCTTCTTTGAAGTAAGGCAGTGGTGGTGGTGGTGGATGTGGTGGGGGTGGTGGTGGATGTGGTGGTGGTGGTAGTGGTGGAGGTGGTGATGAAGGGGTGGTGGTGGTGAAGTGGAGGGGTGGTGATGGTGGTGGTGATGGTGGTGGAAGTGGGCAGTGGTGGTAATAGAACTAATTGTGGTGACAGGAGGAAGCATCTTCATTGAAGTGAGGCAATAGTGGTGGTGGTGGTGATGGTGGTGGTGGTGGTGGTGGTGATGGTGGTGGTGGTGGTGATGGTGGTGGTGGTGGTAGTGGTGGTGGTGGTAGTGGTGGTGGAGGTGGTAGTGGTGGTGGTGGTGGTGGTAGTGGAGGGGTGGTGGTAATAGAACTAATTGTGGTGACAGGAGAAAGCATCTTCTTTGAAGTAAAGCAGTGGCAGTAATGGTAGTGGTGGTGGTAGTTGTAGTAGTAGTAGTAGTAGTACTACTAGTAGTAGTAGTAGTAGTAGTAGTAGTAGTAGTAGTAAAACTACATGTGGCAGCAGGAGAGAGCATCTCCTTTGAAGTAAAGCTGTGACTTTGATTTCTAAGCATCATTGGATAAGTGAATTGTAGAAATAGTATTTGAAGAAGTTAAAATGGTGGTAGCTATAATGGTGGTAGTAGTAGTAGTGGTGGTAGATGTAGAAGAAGTAGTAGCAGTAAGAGTAGTAGTACTAATAGTAGTAGTAGAGATAATAGCAACAAAGGTAGTAGTAATGGTAGTAGTACCAGCAAGAGAAGAAGTAGTAGCATACTACTGGTAGTGGTAGTAATACTGGTTGCAGTAGTAGTAGAATCCAGTATTGTCAGATTGTGATCTTTGCAGTGCATTTGAGATTGTGTAATTTTGATTGTTTGTAAATTTAGGGAATAGTTGAATGCATTTTCTGTGTTCCATGCATTTACAAGATGAACACTGCATGAAATGTTTATCTGAATCCCATCTATGTGGCTTCAGAAAGATTTTGTATTGTTGATATCAGTGTACATTGGGTTCCCCAGAATGTGATTTTGGCCTTTTTGTGAGTTTGGTGTTCTGTGTGAAATTGATGTGGTGTCTGGTAGGTGTATGTCAAAATTATGATGACCTGAGGCTGGGGTTAGGTGGATCTCATCTTCAAACTCCATCTCTATTCATGTGTTATGAGATGGGTAAACTTTTTAATTCATTCCAGAATTATTAATAAGGATAATATTTTTGCTGTGAATATAGACATAGAACATTTGACTGTCATGTTGTGAACGTGAAATTGCATCCTTCTTGAACTTACCAGTGTGGTTTGGAAACAATCTTCATAGAAAATTACCAAGCAAGCTGAATGTGCATCACTGCATGGCAAGGAACATACACCTGTATGAGAAACGGACGTGTGTTTTCGTGTGCAGATTTGTTGCTGTGGTACATCTGACTAGACAGTTACCATGATCGATCTAAATAAGTCTAGTCTTATTGTGTTGCATTGCAGGGCATGTACTACCAAGTGGGGGACATCGTGTCGCTGGTGGACCAGGACGCAGGAGTCTACTACGCCCAGCTGCGGGGCTTCCTTCAGGACCAGTACTGTGAGAAGTCCGCAGTCATCACGTGGCTGCTGCCCACCACCAACAGTCCCAAGGACCGATTTGACCCCTCCACCTACATCCTTGGTAGGATCCTTGCTTTTCAGCTATCTACCAATGTACTCGGTATATCTCATGCAAATTCCCTTTGACTTACATACTAGGTAGGTCCCTTACTATTCAGACATTGACCAATATATTTGGTATATCTCATGCATCTATCTTTCCACTCATATACTAGGTACATCCCATGTCTTAAACCCTCAACTTACAGAAATGAATGTTGCAAGCTTTCATTCCTCCACCTACTGTACATACTTGGTAGGTCTCATGCTCTCAGCTGTGTACCATCATGTGAGCATGGATGAGAAACAAGGCTTAAGTCGACAAAACAGTTTTCAAGCAAATGTCAAGAAAAGTCATCTGTGCACTGTGTCACTTTTGTCTGAAGTTACAAAACGGTAAAAAATGTTAAGTTTCATCCATGATCAAGCTGTTTTTATCTGGATTATGCATGAATGAATAAATGATATTGTGGTAGAAACATCTCAATTTGTCATTTTTCCAACTCTAGCCTTGTTTTCACATGCACAGTCATGTATACCTACCCACCCCTCCATACACATACTTGGTAGGTCCCTTGCTTCACCCCTCCATACACATACTTGGTAGGTCCCTTGTTCCACCCCTCCATACACATACTTGGTAGGTCCCTTGTTCCATCCCTCCATACACATACTTAGTAGGTCTCTTGTTCCACCCCTCTACACACAGAGTTGGCACATCCCTTGCTTTCACCCCTCCACATACATAGTGTGCATGTCCCACACTTCTCTTCCGCCACTTACAGACTTGTTATGTCTCCAATGGCGTAGCGTCTGCAGGAAAAGCCGCCAACGGCGCGATCTAAAAATAGATAAGCGAGTGACGTCCACCAACATCCGGGGACATCCCTTAGCGTGCATTCCCATTGCTGTGCTGCAAGATGGTTCGACACTGCTCCTGGGGAAAATGCAACAGCGATTCAAGATACAAGCACAAAGACCACATGAAAGGAGTATTTTTTATAACGGTGCCCGACCCACTTGTTCAATCGGAGAAATTCAATCGATGGGTGCATTTGTGCGGGCGACTACACTTCAAAGTAAAGCCAAGCAGCTCCTAGGCACGATGGAGACAGTTCATTTGTTCAAAGCATTTCGTTGGTAGCAATGGACCTATAGAAATGAATCCGGATCCACTCCCTGCTCATTACACGGAACAGCAGGTGAGTTTTTGACTCACATGCGAAGCAAAAGTGAGTCTATGTACTGAGCCGTGTCGTCCGTCCGTCCGGGCGTCCGTCCGTCCGTCCGTCCGGGCGGGCGTCCGTAAAAAACTTAAACGTTGGATTTTTCTCGGAGACTATTAAGTCTATCAACACCAAATGTGGCATGATGGTGTATGATGACAAGGCCTCAAAAAATATACATAGTGACTTGACCTTGCTTCAAGGTCAAGGTCACAGGAGCCATAAATGTGGTCTCAAAAACAGTCATTTTTCACATTTTCCCAATTTTCTCCCACGTTATTGAGAATGGCGACCTCAGCTACAAGTGGTATATAGGTCAAAGCAAGCCCTATCTTTTGATACCAGTTTGGTTGACCTTGCTTCAAGGTCAAGGTCACAGGAGCTCTTCAAAGTTGGATTGTATACATATTTTGAAGTGACCTTGACCCTGAACTATGGAAGATAACTGTTTCAAACTTAATAATTATGTGGGGCACATGTTATACTTTCATCATGAGACACATTTGTTCACATATCATCAAGGTCAAGGTCACTTTGACCCTTATGAAATGTGACCAAAATGGGGTAGTGAACCACTAAAAGTGACTATATCTCATGGTAGAAAGTGCCAATAAGCACCATTGTGCTTCCTATGTCTTGAATTAACAGCTTTGTGTTGCATGACCTTGGATGACCTTGACCTTGGGTCAAGGTCACATGTATTTTGGTAGGAAAAATGTGTAAAGCATTTCTTTGTGTATGATGTCATTGGTAGGTTTAGTTGGTTGACCTTGACCTTGAAGGTCACCTGAAGGTCAAGGTCATATAAAGGTCAAGGTCAAGCATGTGAGTCGTATGGGCATTGCCCTTCTTGTTATTATGATAGATCGCAATTAGGAGCTCCACATCACACGGACTGGAAGATTTATCATGCCTCCGTGCCGAACAGAGCGTTTTCGGCGTTCTTTCATTCCTTCAGCTGTTCACAACGCAGACTTAGACTATGGATATAGCTACAGGGTTAACGAGTAAAGCAACGGATATGCATTATTGCATACATAAGGCTAAGCTACACGAATGATTTCGGTGGGGGTTATAATATATTAATTATTGTGTGATGAGCGGGAGTCTGCGAGAGATCGCCCTACAGTCATGACAAGACGTATATATATGTACGCCTCTGCAGTTGTGACTGTTCTGTGTTTAATCTGTTTAATTTTAATTGGTATCCACTTCACGTCTTATTCACTAGAAAACTGGACACTCGTCTGAGATCGAGAACACGAAAAAGTATATATAATTCAATAAACAACTTCATGGTGGAATAATAAATAAGTTTAGGGTAATTCACGTGTAAACAAATCGTTTTAGTGTTGTCAATTTTAGCAGCAGTACAGAAATAATTTAATCTACCGTTTTGCCCGGCTTGATAACGCTCTGCACTAAAGACGCGCGTTCCACCATATATAGCTCCCCGCTCACTCTCCACTCCAGAAAGTTTATAACACTATTAATTGTATTAGAACAAACTCTGCCCTGGAGATACCGGGAGCGAGAATTCATGCGGGTGAGATTCAAATCACCAAGTTGACAAGTACTTAAAGTAGCTTTCAAAAGTGTTGTCCTTACCAGTGAAGGTTAGTACTGCGTATTCAATTAATTTGCAAGTAAACGTATGTGGCTATGAGTGTGTCATGCTTGGTAAATCGTATTTTAGAACTGCATATATATTATATCATGCGTGCCCGTTTTCCAGATCATCCATGCAGTTGATTATTTTATACTACTACGCAAGCTGCAAATTTGAATTCACTTCTTCGGTTAACTGAATTGCTAAATTCTATACGAGAAGTATCGGTGATTGCGATGTTGGCTTATTTCAGTGTTAAAAGGCTGGAGTTAGTCAACTATGGGATTCCATTGCCGAGAAAAGCACTAAATATGTACGTTGCTCTTGCCAAAACGCCGTTTCAATTAAGTTTTTATTATCACGTACGTTACCAGTGATGCGCACGTGCGTGCGTGACAACCACTCGCACTGGGTAAGATGTCTTTGCGAGGCTTTGTGTGAACAAACGCCATTTGCACACGTCTTCTCCGATCGAATGCTGTCCCCGGAAGTAGTGCCGCCGCCGGAAAGTACCGAACGTGACGTCACACCGAAGTGAACGTGGGCTTACAGACGCTACGCTATGTATGTGTAACACTGCACTGATACAGATACTTTATTCACCTTTCAGAAATTTGTCTCGTCCAGTACATACATGTATAAGACACAAGTGTTATGACAAAAAAATATGTACATATATAAAATTGTTTAAAATATTAAGACTTTTTTTTAGAAATGGAAACAGTGAAAAACAGTGTGACTATTGACAAAAGTAAACAATTTTCATGGCTCATTTCTTAGTTTCTTAGTCTGTTATCTCTCCACTGCTCAATCCCCTACCTTTTCCCAACATCCCCCTACCCCATTCCCACCCCGTCCTTCCTCCCTCCTCTGCACTGGTTGCTCTTCACTGATATGTTCAAAGAATGAACTTTGCCCCTTTAGACGTTCGGTCTTGCCGTGTTTGAGAGTCTTATGGAGTCGGGGATGAATGATTTCCTAAACCTCTCCGTTCGGGTTCTTGCAGCCCGGAATCTCTTCCCTGATGGCAGGATCTCATAGCAGTGATTCAGAGGGTAGTTTAGATCTTTTTGGATGTCTTCGGCTTTCTTCATCGCTCTTTCTGTGTACATATCTTCCAGTGGTGGCACAGATGTCTTCATGACTTTCTCAGCCGTTCTCGGAATTCTTTTGAGTTTCTTCTTGTCATCAGCTTGAGCACTACTTAGCCACGCGAGAAATCCAAAAGTCAAAACACTCTGGATGGTGGCGATATAATAGGTTTTCAAAATGTTTTCGTCGTGATCGAACTGATGCAGCTGACGAAGAAGGTGAAGACGCTGACTGCATTTTTTCACACAACTTGTGGTGTGGAATCTCCAGTTGAGGTCATCAGATATTGTGATTCCAAGATATTTGAAGTCTTTCACTCTTTCTATTTCTGCATTTCCTATCAGAACTGGTCTGAGACTTTGGTCATCGGCCTGAAACTTTATGACCATTTCTTTGGTTTTCTTTGTGTTTAGAATAAGTTTGTTTTCGTCACTCCAGCTGATGACACTTTCCACTTCTTTTCTATAGGCCGTTTCATCAGAACCTTTCACATGTCTGATAATGGCTGTGTCATCGGCAAATTTCAGGATTAGATTGTCATTTGATTTGGCAATGCAGTCGCTCGTATAGATGCTGTAGAGGGAAGGGGAGAGGACGCATCCTTGGGGCGCACCCGTACTGACGGTGAGGGTGGGAGATCTGAAGCTCCCCGCTGTGACGTATTGAGGCCGATCTATAAAAAAATCAAGAATCCATTGGCAACTGAAAGAGTTGACTGGCAGGCTGCTCATGTTCTTGTGGAGGATCGATGGACTGATTGTGTTGAACGCTGAGCTGAAGTCAATAAACAAGATTCGGACATAGGTCAAGATTGGGTTTTTCCAGGTGTTCTTTGATGTTGTGTTGCATTACGATTTTGGCATCCTCCACGCTTCTGTTGTTTTTGTATGCAAATTGCATAGATCAAAGGCATCTATGAACAAAAAGTTAAACTTGCATTGTTATTTCTCACCATGGCGACAGTGATACCTATGAAGGCAATGCAGATGCATGGTATTACAGTGAACCCCTGATATGGCAGCAAGCCAGCGTTTGGTTGGTATGCTCCATGGGTCATGTAGGTGGTGCATGCTCCATGGGTCATGTAGGTGGTGCATGTATGTCGTGGTCGGTGCGTTCTGTATGTCTGCTTGCTGTGTGGGGCTGGTAGAGAATTGTCCAGAGGCCCTAAGATGAGGGAGTAAAGTGTAAAGCAGTTGCAGACACGTGTGGATGACAGTCACTAAACAAAAAGCCGCCTTTGCTTTCCAGGCCCCGAAGAGGATCTGCCAAGAAAGCTCAGCTACATGGAGTTTGTGTGCCACGCCCCTTCAGACTACTTCAAGGCTCGGAACGCCCCCTACCCCACACTGCCCATCAAGCCTGAGCTTTCCTTCATATGGACGTCCATTGGCCCCCAGATCATCCCCGCTCCCTCCATCGACGAAATCTTCGGCGTGTCCTCCTCAGAGCCACAGACTCCCAAGAGCGACAAGGAACGAGTGAAGGAGAAGGAGAAGCCGGACAAGAAGCTGAAGGACAAAGACAAGGACAAGGAGGCTACTACAGCCTCTTGCTGATGATAGGGTGACTGCGTTACAGGAAAAGAGGACTTGGTTGAAGGCTCTGACAGGGGGGAGCAAGGCTGGGTTGGCTACTGTGAACAGCATGTTCCCAGTTATCTCCCCTTGGGACCACGTCTGCATTTGAGTTGGGAGGAAAAACTCTGAAAATAATTTGTGTTCAGGGACCGCTGCACAAAGTAGTTTAGGGTCTGCATGCTGTGTTGAGAATGGATGGGATTAGTCTGTTTCTTCCTCCAAATTATTTTCCCCCTCTAATAACTATGTAAATAGCTACTGCAACACTTGCTTTTCTTATTGCTTGTAGGAAGCATGTTTGATTGATCAATATTAGTGATAAAATACACAGCTGCCCATTGTCAAAAATATTTATTTTGCCCAATGTAGGCACTAGAAATAGATGTAAATTGCTTATGAGCAGACTTGTTTGTACTTAATGCACTCTTCCGACCTGTTGAACACCATAGCATGTATTGGACACTTCTAACTATGGACTTTTTCCAGAAGTATAAGTTTGTTGGTAATGTGAGATAGGACTGGGTTAAGAGGGACTCAATTCTACATCTTTGCTGAGAATGAGCAGTTTTGACTGGTATTTTCATGTTTGATTTTTGTGGCACAGATGTAAAGATGAAGAGATTTCACGACTGGATTCTGATCCAAATATGTTTGTGTGATCAACTTCTTTGCAAGTTAGTTGACTTTTATTTTCATTCATTGTGCATGCAATATTTGAATCATTTGCAAACTCAGGTCTGAGCTCAAAGAATTTCCAGGAACTCTTGAGGACGAATCCAAGTGACATGGCCAACATGGGCAGTGTTGTGGATGACTGGATATTCTGTGGCAGCAACGCTGCGTGTTCTACTTTGGTCTTCACAGATACACACAGACATCATGTGTGGCGCTGACCATTGTCAATGAGTGTTCCCGCATCCCATCATTTGTCATACATCAGCGTGAACAAGTGTTCTGTGTTCATCAAGTTGGTCCCAGGTGGAGTAAAGGGTAGCCAGGATCTGAGGAAGATTCCATGTACAAGGAATTTTTTTACTTCAACTTTGTGTGTGTGTGTGTGTGCCTGTGTGTGTGTGTGTGTGCGTGTGTGTCTGTGTGTGTGTGTGTGTGTGTGTGTGTGTGTGTGTCTGTGTGTCTGTGTGTGTGTGTGCGTGTGTGTGTGTGTGTCTGTATGTGTGTGTGTGTGTGTGTGCATGTGTGTGTGTGTGTGCATGTGTGTGTGCATATATGTGTAGGCACGTGCATGTCTCTGTGTGTGTGTGTGTGTATGTGTGTGTGTGCCTGTGTATGTGTGTGTGTGCCTGTATGTGTGTGTGTGCATTTGTGTGTGTGTGCGTGCATATGTGTGTATGCACGTGTGTTTGTGTGTTTGTGTGTGTGCATGTGCCTATGCCCACCTGTGTGCATATGTATGTATTTGAGTGTGAATGAGTGTGTGCTTGTGCACTTGCATTTATGTGTATGTGTGAGATCAAGTTAAACTTGGAATAAACAAGCAGACCTGTGCACTTGTACGATAAAATCGTAATTTTTACGATTTTCGCCTGGCATGAAACGATAAAATCGTAATTTTTACGATTTTCGCCTGGCATGAAAAATCTTCTGATTTTTCACTCTACGGACCGGCATTACTTTTTTCTGTACAATTTCGGCCAGTTTCGGCAATTGCCGCGCTCGCCTTCAGACACCACGTGCGTTCTGACTCTCTCCAAAGTACAAGCCTATCATATAACTCTACGTTTACTGACTCCAGTTCATGCAGAAGAGGTTTCTCTACAGTCTTCAGCTTGGCCAATCAAAAATCAGGGCGATTTTATGTGCGGTATAGTAGAAATTATGGGCTATCCAGAGGGTGGAAGTGGACGCTCGAGGCAACATGTCGCGATCGCGAAATCTGTTTGAGGATTTTAATCCTTCAGCTGCCGAAGATGAAGATGATGAGGAAACTTTAGATGAAGTGATCAGGCAAGCTGTAATTAGCTCAAGAATGCCGACCTCTCAAGCTGCGAGTGATCGAGAGGTGGGAGAGGATGACAGTGAGGGTTGGATGCGAACAGCTGATGAGTGATGATCCGCTAATTGCGCCGTTCACGGGCGAGTCATTTAAATCTTACGATTTTTCCAAAAATCTTACGATTTTTATCTTCTTGTCTTACGATTATTCCAATGGAGGGTGCACAGGTCTGAACAAGTAATAAAAGGGGGGAAAGAGTGCCCCTAGATGAAAAATACCTGCAGCACAAAAAGTTAAACTTGGAATAAACAAGTAATAAAAGTGGGGAAAAGAGTGCCCCTAGATGAAAAATACCTGCAGCACAAAAAGAGGAAGGAGAAACAGTGTCAGTTTAGGACCAGGCCCTTCTTCCTGGCAGTCATGAGAATCACTGAAGTGTTAGTCTTGCTGTTTTTGGTGGGGTGTCTTCCGTCCAGGCGTAGACTTGATGATTAAAAAAGAGTTCAGCATTTGCATTTTTGACTTTTTAATTAGACACTGGCAGGCATAGATGCTAGTATTTTGTAGTATGCATGTGTTCTGAGTGAAGTCCAGACTTTCCATGAATATATTATTTGGCTTGAGCTGCACTCTTGGGTACCCAGCCTGTATGATTGTCTAGATTCCCTTCCTGACAGAAGAATGAAAAAGGGGAGGAAACCCTTTCATTATTGTCGTTTTCTTACATTTTGTTAGACTGTGGAGTCACTTCCGTGGTGGAGGTATGAAATTCTCAGCATTCATTCATACTCTCACTCAAGGCAATTACACATCCCGCCTGAATGGTAAAGATGAAGGGGAGACATGGCATCAAAGAAGATATTATTACTGCAATGAGTTTTCACACTTTGATGCATGGTAATTCTTAGATTTACATGAAAATAAGTAAACACTCTTTAACTTCAATGGAAATAAAGTAGGTCATCTGTTGATTATTCAAAATGGCCACTATAACACCATTTAACATTTAGAATAATGTACGGGTCAAAAACTATGCAGCAAAACAAAAGGGTTTGTTTTCTTCAATTTTTAAAACTTGTAAAGTTCTTTTGGGAAGATTCCAAATGCTTTTGGAAAATATATTTTTTAATTCTATGTTTCATATATGATCTATAAAAAAGTAAAATACTTTTTGTTTGTGTAGCTGCTGAACTAAGAGTATTACAAACCCATGTGATAAGATGTTGCTACATGCTTAAAGAACACCTCCAGAAAATTACAGATCTGTATAATGCTCAATATATTTCTGCCTTATTTCAAGTTCACAAAAAGTAGTTTTTGAGAAAACGTGAAAAATAGAAAACATTGGAAAACTTTCTTTTTGACTATTTTCATACCCGTGTCTCCCCTTCAGTGATGTTTGGTATGATATGCCCCAGAAATCTCAAACTTGTTGTGTCTGGCTTGAATGAAGTCACACAGTTTTTGTTGTGATAATTTGTGAGCACAGATCCAAAACAAGGTTACCTGAGATGAACGCTTTAACTTAGTTCTTGTTGTTGTTTTTATTTCTCTCTAGCAAAATTCAAACTTTTCCTTGTGGGTGATTTAAGAGGTCTAGCAAAACTCTCTGCTGTTATATGTCTTGATCTTCTCAGCCAGACTGTCAAATCTAAGGAAGGTGTATTGATGTTTTATCTGAGTCTTCCAACAACCAATAACAAAGGCGGCGTGGCGTGATGGTCAAGTATCCTGGTCAGCTTCCGTGGCTGCTACAGTAGAAACCTTGGACGCTAGAGATGCCAAGAACAAGAATGTGAAAGTTACAATTGTTAGAGGATACAGTTTGCAACTATTTACCAGGATGTTCTAATGATGTGGCCAGAAGCTACATCATGCTAGTTAACAGAAAGTTGATCTTCTTGTTGCAGTTTGGCAATCTTCTGAGCTGGGTATGTGATGCAGAATTATATCACTGTCAAAGTTCAATTGCAGTTTCCACTCACTATTTCACCCTTTCAAAGGCAACTAAGGACAATTAAAATGTGAGGCAGAGGCATTTATGTTTAATACCTCAGTTTGATGAGTTGTTTGATAACTCAGCCTTTTTTTTTAAGTCCAGAGCTTGCATTTTCTTTATTGTGCAAGGTTGCAGGGCAAAAGTTTGCATTTTAGTCACACACAAAATGTACTGTTCCACAAACATGGAAGATAATAAACCCGGGTTGAGGGAAGTGGGAAAGTTAAAGGTGCTCTAAGAGTGTGCAGCTTATGAGGGGGGATAAATCATGGAAGTTACGGGTCTTGCGGATGGAGCCTGTGACGAGGTTCAGAACCCTCCAATCAAACTGTTACTTGGTGAATTCATACACGAAAACTTTCGGATGTCTCAGAGCTGTTTAGCATGGGCTTGAGAAATCCTCTCATGAAGTGAGCTTGATGATCCCGTTCTTGTACTCTCAAAGAGCAGCTCCACCAAGGACACAGACCTGATATCAGACGGGTCCATGAGGATCATCGAGCTTTAGAGGTTCAGTTTTGATTTTGTCTCGTTGCCAGGTGCTTCCTCCTGTCATGCAGTGACGGCACTGTCGTCGTCACAGTGAGAATTTCCCATGTGCATTTAGTCAATACTGTGTGAAATTTCTCTATCAAAACACAAGTCTACTTATGCTCCATGTGGAAATTTTTGATAGGGTCTAACAAGGAAAAAGTTCAAAAGTAGAATGCTGAAATAACAGTTATTTTTTAAATGGTTTTATTGAACATGACATTGCTGTACAATAAAGATTTTAAAAACTAAGTTGGTGTGGTGATAATGACAGAGTATGTGAAATGTGCTGACAGAAATGTATTATTGACTTTTAGCATACCAGATGACAATGCTTTACTGACGATGTCTTCTCTGTGTCATAGGCAAGAAGTAAGTTGTGGTTATGGTAATTTAACTGACCATGGTTTTTTCTGCTGACCCAAAACTTTTTTTCAATCATGCAAAAATGAAAATATTTTTTTTTATTTTAAGAAAAGAAATGTATGGTAAGCAATTAAATGTGTGCTGTCCCATCTTCCTGTCCTATGAGCACTCAGAGAATCAACTAGTCAAGTTTTTAAAAGCATTTTCAGTGAAAGAAAGAATGGTTTATTTTCAGTCTGGCCTCTTCTGAAAAGAAAAAGCAGAAAACCTCTTCAGGCTATCCTACCGACCCAATATTTTTGGTCATGTTGCCTTAACCACAACTATGATATTTTGTAGCCTAATGAAATGTTGCCTATAGCAGTTATGATGTGCGACTTATTTACTAGTGAAGCCGGGAAAGGGGAGGCAAGCACAAAGGGGAGACAACTTAACACTTGCTCATGTCGATGCAAATGGTGGTTTGTTCATAATCATTACACAAATCAAACTATCATCAATGTTGTTGTCCTCTTCTCTTATGGCTGCATTATAACTTTGAGAAATGGAATCCTTTCTGTCTAATGTCTGAATGTGTTGAACATAGTTTGAAAGAACCCTAGTGATAACATCGTATGGGGGTAATTGCATGGCATAGAACTTGCATATCATGTAGTGTGTCCTGAGGCAAGACTTTCAAGATTTCATATACATGTTCATTGTAAGTGCAAGGATTCATATCTTGCATATGTTGTGTGTGTGTGTGCATGTGTCTGTCTGTGTATGTGTGTCTGTCTGTGCATCTGTTTGTCTGTGTCTGGTTGTCTGCCAGTCTGTATGTGTGTCTGTCTGTGTGTCTGGCTGTCTATCTGCCTGCCTGCTTGCCTGCTTGTCTGTCTGTCTATCTGTCTGCCTGTCTGTCTGTCTGCGTGCATCTGTCTGTGTCTGTCAGTCAGTATGTGTGTCTGTATGTGTGTGTCTGTCTGTCTGTGCATCTGTCTGTCTGTGTCTGTGTGTCTATCAGTCTGTATGTGTGTCTATCAGTCTGTGTGATTGTCTGTCTGCCTGCCTGCCTGCCTGTCTACCTGCCTGCCTGCCTGTCTGTGCATCTGTCTGTGTCTCAGTCTGTATGTGTGTCTGCCTGTGTGTCTGTCTGCCTGCCTGCATGTGTGTGTGTGTCTGTCTGTCTGTCTGCCTGCCTGCCTGCCTGCCTGTCTGTTGTGTGTGTGAGTGTGTGTGTGTCTGTGCATCTGTCTGTGTCTGTCAGTCTGTATGTGTGTCTGCCTGTCTGCCTGCCTGCCTGTTTGTGTGTGTATCTGTCTGTCTGCTTGCCTGCCTGCCTGCCTGCCTGCCTGTTCTAATTGGGCGAAGCAGTCGCCTTACACACGTTTGCTTTATCCACTTTGGCCTTCATTCACTTCGGGTTCTCGCCCAATCAGAACACATCTTAAGCAGCTGTGTGTCTGTGTTTGTTTATGTCTGTCTGTCTGTTTATGTGTCTGTCTATGCATGTGTCTTTCTTCCTGTGTTTGTGTGTGTGTGTGTGTGTGTGTGAGAGAGAGAGAGAGAGAGAGAGATAGTCTGTCCATCACCCCCTCCCTCTCTCTCTCTCTCTCTCTCTCTCTCTCTCTCTCTCTCTCTCTCTCTCTCTCTTCCTGTTGGTGCATTTTATTTTGTCTGATGCAGCTGTAGGACGGTGCATTTGGTTGTTGCCGCACGGGCATGTGTTTATCCTAATCTGTTGGTCAGTAGTTGGAGTCCCGCAAGTTGTTTCAGCGGACGTTACGTCATCAGTTGTTGTGACGTAAGATGGTATCTACAGCGAAGCGTTGTCAGGGTGGATTTTGTCATTCGTGCTGTGCTTGACTGAACGGAATGATTCACAGACTTGAGAGTCTTAGTCCAGGGTTGCTCAGGACTGTCGCGGTGGCCGTGGAGCCGTCCTGAGTCTGCAGGAGCAGTGATGAGTGTAACCGATGTCCTGTTGTTCGAGGGAGTCCAAGATACCAAAATGAGGGAGGACGTAAACAACAACACAACGAGTGCAGGAACCCGGTTTTGTCCTGCTACATTGGAGTAGAGAGAAGTTCCCCTTTCTATAGCTCCAAGCCTGCGCCTGCAATGTGTCCATAATTCCACAGCCACTCGGACCACTCTGTTACACAGCATGCTACAAATCTTTCACTCCCCGGCAACATTACATTGAATGTGGAAGATATGCACCTGGAAGATATGCACCTGTTTTGTTTCTTTTAGCCTTCATCACTTAGTTTTCCTCGTGCTCGTTTTTTAAATGATGTCACTTGGCGAAATAAATTACTGTGAACTGTGTGAACTGGAAAATGTGCTCGCGGCGAACGCCGATTTTTGCTCTCTGTGCATATAAGACATCACTCGCACAGAGCTGCAACGCTTGCCTTGTTGACGTTGTGCTGCAGCAGCAGTAAGGAGTGATGAGCTGCAGGTGCGGCAGACACCCGGATGATTTACGCCTGGGCACGCTACGAGTCTGAGCTGCGGGGATTCGGTCTCCATAACGTGGGCGTGGCGTTGTGCATTGTGAGGGAGCCAACCTTCTCCCTTCATCATGGCGACACTGCACTGTGGTAGCGCTGACATCAGCCAGTCAGGCGCATTCGCACTAATCAATTTACCCTGCCGTGTGCTGCCTTTAATTAGGCGCGATCGCACTGTGGTTACTGTGGTTGCTGCAGTTTTCTTGCCTGGCTGGATATGGGAGGCGTATTTCCCCGTGTCAGTTCTTTTCTTTGCTGCTTCTAGTGAGACCATGCATGTGCTGGGCTTCTTGCTTTGGTACTCTCCGTGGCGTTCCTACCTTGGCCAGTCTCATCAACCAGACAGGCGCCACGCTGGGATTGCCTTTCCCGTTGTCCTGCGTTCAATTAGGTGCAATCGCACTGTGCTGATTTTCTTACTTCTGCTGTTTTCTCGAAATGAGGCATGCTCGCACTGTGCTATGGTTCCTCACGCCTGCTCGTCACGCTAAGCTGCTTTCGTAACGCGAAATAGCCGTCGTTTTGGTTTAATGGTGTGGGTGTATGCATCACTGTTTTCAGCTGTTGAAAAGCGTTTCTTTCCTCCTTAGTGAAGGAGTTGGCGCTTTGTGTCTTTGCTGATTGCTTGTCTCGGCCGCGCGCGCTTGCGGGTGTGCGTGTGCATGTGTGTTTGGTACGTGCGTGTGTTTGTGTTTGTTTTGCGTGCATGATTATGAGTTTGTTAGTGTGCGTGCACGCGCGTGTGTTTGTGCGTGTGTTTGTGTACGTGTGTGTGTGTGTGCATGTGCGTGAGTGCGTTTGTGTTTGTGTATGTGTGTGTTCGTACGTGCGTGTGCATTTGTGTGAGTGTCTGTGTGTGTGTGTGTGTGTGTGTTTGTGTATGTTTTTATGTGTTAGTATGTGCACGTGTGTGTGCACGTGTGTGTGCACGCGTGTGTGCACACGCGTGATGCACATGTGTGTGAGTGTGTGTTCATGTGTGTGTTAATGAGTGTGCGTGCGTGTGTGTGTGTGCTCGCGCGCGCATGTGTATGTGTGCGTATGTGTGTGTTCGTGCGTGTCTGTTTGTGCGTGAGTGTGTGTGCGCACGTCTGACTATGTGTCTTTGTATTTATGTGTCTTTGTGTGTGTGCGTGTGTGCGTGCGCGCGTGCGCGCGTGCGTGCGCGCGCGCGTGAGTGTGTGTGTGTGTGTGTGCGTGCGTGCGTGCGTGCGTGCGTACGTGCGTGAGTGAGTGTGTGTGTGTGTGTGTGTGCCTTTCTGCCAGCTTTATTCGCAGCGCTCCCAACTGTATGCTCACCCCATCGCTGAAAAGAGTAGGTTTCAATTCGAGAGTCGAGTTTTCAGGTACTGAGACAGGGAGTGAAACAGGACCGTCCTTGTTCATTGTGTCAACATGCAAATGCTAAATGACGCCGCCTGCTGCAAGAAAAGGGGAGGATTCAGTATTGAAACGTCCCGTGGATACAAGTATGATAGTGTTAGGCCAAAGTTTCATTGGGGGAAAAATTGGTCAGCAGAATTGCCACACCCTAGGATAAGCATTCCCTTCACTGTTCTTTTTATTATTTTTTGAAAGTCCAAAAGAAAAGAAAAAACCGATGTTAATTATTATCAAAACCCTAAAATAATACGTCAACCATGATTAACAATCAGGTGTTGTGGCTGGGTTGTGTATAGCTCGATAAAGATTTCCATTGATAGATCTAGTGGCCTACTATGATCGTGATAACATGAGACTTATCTATAGCACCAAATTCTGCCGAGTACATGTAGAGTAAAAACTGAAATTGATTATGTTTTCGTATTTAAGCTTATCAGGCTTGGCATATGGTTTCCCTGGCAGGCCTAACTAATGAGTTACAGCAAAAATATGGTGTTGATCTATCTCCCTATCTACTCTACACTGCCTCAAGAGGTAATTCAACTTGCCGCCCCGCTCTCAGAAAACCCCGTTGCCTCGTGGTACCGACGCTAAGATGGCAGTTTCAGGATATCACTTCCAGCTCTCGGAGTCTGCTCCATTTGCGTGGCCCGGTGGATCCAACTGCTAAACTTCTGCCGCCGCCTCCTCCTCCTCCTCCTCCTCCTCCTCCTCCTCCTCCTCCTCCTCCTCCTCCTCCTCCTCCTCCTCCTCCTCCTCCTCCTCCTCCTCCTCCTCCTCCTCCTCCTCCTCCTCCTCCATTCCTCCTCCTCCTCCACCTCCTCCATTCCTACTCCATTCCTCCTCCTCCTCCTCCACCTCCTCCATTCCTCCTCCATTCCTCCTCCTCCTCCTCCTCCTCCTCCTCCTCCTCCTCCTCCTCCTCCTCCTCCTCCTCCTCCTCCTCCTCCTCCTCCTCCTCCTCCTCCTCCTCCTCCATTCCTCCTCCTCCTCCACCTCCTCCATTCCTACTCCATTCCTCCTCCTCCTCCTCCATTCCTCCTACTCCATTCCTCCTACTCCATTCTTCCTCCTCCTCCTCCATTCCTCCTCCTCCTCCTCCTCCTCCTCCTCCTCCTTCCTCCTCCTCCTCCTCCTCCTCCTCCTCCTCCTCCTCCTCCTCCTCCTCCTCCTCCTCCTCCTCTTACTTCTCTTACTTCCCTCACACTTCACGCTGGAGTCAGCACGCTGTGCTGCGTCGTCTAGTTGACGTCTAGCTTGGCGTCTGGCCAGCCCCTGGGAAGCGAGAATGCCCTCTACCTCTGAGGCTTACTCGTTGGAGGGATTCGTGAGAAAGAAGTAATTACTTTCGTCACGCTCGCAGAAGAAGAATTGTGGAAGTTTCTCCTGTCTCGACACCTCCTTAAGATGCACTCAATCAGTCACAGTATGTCTTATCGCGCAGGCTGGAATCTTTGTGGATCATTATAGGCCTAACCTAGATTGCCTATAACGTTGCCTATAACGAAGCCTAAAGATTTGTTACCCGTCCGCTCCATTAGGTTCCTCTCAAACTGTGAGAGGCTTTTCAGTTCTATCAAAGATTATAGGTTACACAAAGATAGCTCATTAGCTCATTGTTGTGAGGATCGAGACACGTTGCGCCCCAAGTGGCTAGAACTATGGGGAAGTAATCACAACGCTTAGAGACATGTAAAAGTGCTTGTTTGTCGATGCGTTTCTGATGCGTTCCGATCATGTTTGTGAATACATTTACGGTGTAATGTGTAATAAAATGATTTGCTGCAATAATGGGGGTGTTTTGCCTTTGTTTTTTGTAGCAGGCGTTGTGAAATCGAAATATTTGGTTCATCGAAATGGATGGTTCTGCGCATGCGCGTGAGCCTATAGTCCGTTTAAACATTGCTCTGTCAGTGGAGACGCTACTGACTTCGCACGCCCGGGGAGTTATGCCAAAGATCCGGCCGCGTTAAAGCATGCAAAAATATTAATTAGATTAAAAACTAATCGAAAATAGTCATATTAGACTGTTTTAACGTATACTTTCTGCACAAAACCCACAGAAGATAAGTAAACAAACCTCACCGTGTGTACCTAGATGGCTAGCAGACGAATAATCTTTGTCTCCACTGACAGCAATGTTGAAACGGACTATAGGCTCACATTTCAATGAACCAAATATTTCGATTTCACAACGCCTGCTACAAAAAAAAACAAAGCCAAAACACCCCCATTATTACAGCAAATCATTTTATTACACATTAAACCGTAAATGTATTCACAAACATGATCGGAACGCATCAGAAACGCGTCGACAAACAAGCACTTTTACATGTCTCTAAGCGTTGTTATTACTTCCCCATAGTTCTAGCCGCTTGGGGCGCTGCGTTTCCGAGCGTCTTGTAACTTTACATAGCAAAAGCTCGGCATGAGCTATCTTTGTGTAACCTATAATCTTTGGTTCTATGCATACACAAATTTAAATATAATGTGCTCGATTCCTACATTTCGCTATGCCCATAATTATATGCAGAGAGAAAGACGAAGATGAGACCCAATGTCTTCGTGTATGTCCAGCATAGTCAATGTTGCGGGAATAGTGTGAAAGAGCTGGGATGTGCTAGATTACCGTGGTACTGGTATATAGTTTCCAGCCTTTATGCCAACCTCCTCCACGAAGGTCGTTGCTTGGTTACGGGATAATTGTCAGGGCGCATCGTTTTAATGGGTCACGTGACGTCGCTTTGTGCGGCTTCCAGAAAAATCGAGCGAATTCTGGTTCATGCAGGAAGGTTCTAGATGACCTGAAAAAAAGTAGGCAAGCGGGGCAGGCGTGAGAGCACAGAAGGTGAGAGTGCAAGAAGGTGGATGAAAGTGAGAAACAATGCTGTAGGCTTAAATTAAATCCTCCTTTAAAAGGAATGAATCCTCGATCGACCGTCGACGGGTGTTGTGCCCTCGAGTGAAATGTAGTCCAGAGAGTGTACACGTGGGACACAACGTTCAAGTGGACAGCGCGATCGACAGAAGTCACGTGAGGGCACGAACAAAGCCTGGGAGAGCGCAGACAGGATCGAGCCCGGGAGTGAAGTGCATCATGAGAATGTTGTTAGCTGATTGCGTCACTGTGGATCAACCAGTGCACAAATAAAATTTTCTTTTTAAACGACTGCCGAATTTTTGGACTTTGACTTCCTGGCGCAAGCTAGGAGAAGCCCCGTAATCTACATGTAGGCTACATTGACTTTGCAAAGGAGACAAGTCGCAACAGAAGCACTTTTTAGCCACACGTACATTCGTATACTCCAGGCAGAGACAGGATAAATTGTTACGTTCACACAAGAAGTAGATGTAACTAGAGTAACCAGTCTGTTCTTGTACATAGTCTTCGAACGGAGATCCCAAGCAAAACATTCACCGGAACAAATCGACTTTTATTTAAAAGAAAATTACATGGTTCTCGTTATTATGTGCACGGGTTGATAACACCCAAATACCAAAACGGAAAATGTTTCGTAAAATACGTACAATGTAATTGTATTTGAATTAGGCCGGAGGCCTCCTCAATGTATAAGTTATCTCTCTGTCTGTTTCTCTCTCTCTCTCTCTCTCTCTCTCTCTCTCTCTCTCTCTCTCTCTCTCTCTCTCTCTCTACCTCTACCTCCCCCATCAGGGCCGGATCTAGGGGGGGTGCTGGGGGTGCTCGAGCACCCCCCCCCCAAAAAAAAAAAAACAAACAAAAAAAACCTCCGTGGCAGCCGGGAGTTGGGGGAAGGAGGGAGGGGGGGGGGGGTGGTTGCTCAAATATGTTGATCTACTTCCCACCTCATCGGATATCGGCACACTTTGCTTGGTAGCAGAGACAGTATAGTTAGTAAAAAGCTTGGGAAGGAGGGGGGGGGGGGGGGGGGGGGGGGGGGGGGGGGGGGTGGGGGGGGGGGGGGGGGGGGGGGGGGGGGGGGGGGGGTGGGGGGGGGGGGGGGGGGGTGGGGGGGGGGGGGGGGGGGGGGGGGGGGGGGGGGGGGGGGGGGGGGGGGGGGGGGGGGGGGGGGGGGGGGGGGGGGGGGGGGGGGGGGGGGGGCTAAAAGATTGTGATTGTGGCTGGGGCCCATGCTGATGACTCGTCTACTGCCTACTCCCACTTGGTATAAGCACACTCTATCCTTTGGCAGCCAAGGTAGCTGGGGGAGGGAGGGGGGGGGGGGGTGCTGGTATAATTAAGATTCCTTCCTTTTGCTACTCGCAAAGACAAATCAAACCCGGGCAGATCGACAGAAGAGAATCTGTGACCAAACAAAAAACCTCTTGGAGTTGGAACTGAACCGCACTGCCAGATAGAATTGCAACAGATTTGCCAACACCATTTTTTTCTCCCCGCCTCAAATTTTTTCGGGGGGGGGGTGGGGGTGGTAGGGGGGGACGGCATTGCCCCCGCCGGAACACCCAACCCCTGATGAAAGGGGCGTGCCTTGCCTCCTTTCGCAGGCACGCAAACTCCCGTGTGTCCCTTTATCTTTTTTTGGCTATCGCCAACTTGTCGATGAGAAAACCATAAAACAATTTTAAAAAAAAGTTTAATATAGAAGATGAAAAAGTACAATTTATTAAATAATTAAAATAAAAAAAAAGTGTAAAAAATTTATTACGCTCTAAAGGTCATACCACAACCCCCCGCCCCGGCTCACAAAAACTTTGAGCTCTCGTGGACTGACCACTGGAGGGTCAGTCCGAAACGGGGCGACCGGGGGCCGACACCGGGGAGGACCCGGCCAGGCGGTCGGCCCTGCCCTACAACACACCGTGTCTCCTTCTGCGGGTTACGATCCGAGCAGCGACAATGCTGGAACAATTGTCTGGGTTAGAAAGGAAAAAATACGACAAGAGGTGGGGTGAGGGTATGTGGAAAACAATGACAGCCCGATCGGGCTAGAAAAAGGCAAACGCGAACATAGTAGGTCCCCTGACAGAATCTGCTCTCCCAGACCCTCCTATATTGAGACTGTGTTTGGGTTCAGCTGGATAGAGTATCACGACATCAAGGCTGACGACCGAGGAGCAAGTGTCTGTTTAGAAAGGAAAGTCAAGAGGGTTGACGAGAGTTCTAGGATGGGCTGCAGAGACAACAGCACGCGACAAGGCCTTGGATATGGTGAAAGGGTACTGAAGTGTGTGATGCAGAAGGTGGGCTGACAGCGAGGCG
This sequence comes from Theodoxus fluviatilis, assembly GCA_034096865.1. NCBI lineage: Eukaryota > Metazoa > Mollusca > Gastropoda > Cycloneritida > Neritidae > Theodoxus > Theodoxus fluviatilis. Next base: position 55,013 of record JAWQFJ010002402.1, read on the forward strand.
AATAGGATGTGAACACAGCGGGATTGGATTGACTTCTTCAAGGCAGAGAGATCAGGAAGCCATTTTCCGCTTTCCCTCATAGCTAATGTCCCAGTGTGCGATTCTGTCTCTTACTCGTGGCGATTCAGTGTGAGTGGTCAAGGCATTCACGGTTAAACGTCGAGGCGGTGCGTGGGGGAAGATGGATGGAGTCATCGCTCTGTGCTCAAGATCACAGAGCACTTAGCAAAACCACCCGAGGTCCCTAACGTCCAGCCAACCATAATGACCCTAGCCCCCCCTCGGACTTTCTCTATCTGCCTCTCCTCTCCAGGGAATCCTGATTAGGCTTGCCATGCGCAGAACGCAGCCAGGGTGTGTTGGGCGGGGTGGGGGGCGTGTTGTGGTAGGCTCGAGAAACGATAGGTTGAAATCCAGGAGGGACTCCTTTTTGTTACTACTGCGTTTCTTGTGGTTTGCTGGTCGTCCCGTTCCCCCCCTCGGCGTCCAACAGACCCGGTAGGGGGTCGAAGTGTGCCCGCACTGCTTCTAGACACATCGTCGAGACACTGAGTGTACCGACTCCATGCCGTATACGGCAAGGTCCTGTTAGGAAGCTGTAGAGCCCCAGGCCAGAGTCTAGACAGATGAGAAGCCGTTTGGGGTGAGTAACTGCAACGTTTATGCGTGGACATGCTCTCTGTTTCCCTTTCTCCACCCTGCGTTCGTAGGGTTGTGTCGCTGCTTTGCTACGTGTGCATTGTTTGGTGCATGTATTTTGATTTACTCCAGAGACATAGGGTGATTTAGTACACGTGAAATGTTTACTGTTGCGGTTGGCTGTGCGTTTGTGTGATTTTGTTGGGTTTTGCCATGGGTCGTTATTCAATAGGGGCCGTAGTGAGTAACAGGATATAACGTACATTTTACGATTGTCGGCTGTTGTTCTTCGCGGGTTTGCCACAACGCGGGCCCGGTGCGGTATCGCTTGGCTATCGCGCTGGTAAAGTTGTGTGACGGCATGAAGCGTCCTATTTGTGAACTCATCTCTGAGTCTTGCTCGCACGTCGTTCCCCTCAGTCTCTGCTCTCTCATTTTCTCGTCCCCTGAACGCAAATGTGATACCTTGTCCTTACTAAAACTTAATGCATACTGTATCCTGATGTCTAGCTTCAAAGGATTAGGTTCCTTTATGAAACTACATAGCAAAGTTTCACTCTGTTTTTTCTAGGTGGCTCTGAGTCCAGGTAGGTGTAGTGTCCTTTGTTGACCCGAATGCTAACATGCGTCAGCGTTTGTTTTCCGTGTCTGGGAACAATGAAAAAGCAATGAATGAACAAATGGATGCAGGAAGGTTATTTCGTGTGATGACTGGGTGCGTAGTTTCGAAGTTTCAATA
>JAWQFJ010002402.1:56400-67092 GCA_034096865.1 Theodoxus fluviatilis
CCCTGTGGGTTTGGGGTAAGAATTTACCCAACGTGTCTCCCTACGTAAGAGGCGAATAACTAGGGACACCATGACTTGATTCTCGTTTGCTCTAAACTGTTCTAGTGATTTTCGTGCTTAATGACCTTATATAGCCTACAAAGGCTGATAGACCGTAAAACACCATCCATCCAATCCAATCCAATCTAATCCTGTTCATGAAAAGAAAAGACTTTGTTCATGACTGCTTTCTCATATGTTCTGAGATGAAGTTGTCAGCAATTACATTCATGAAGTCGGTACAGCCAGGATGAAGACATTGCTACATCTTGTTGTTTGCAGGAGTTCATCAGAGAGGGGTGCCTACAGAAGTTTTCAAGAAAGGGATATCAGCAGAGGATGTTTTTCTTGGTAAGAACTTATCCTTGATGCAGTAGAGTGGAGCAAATGTTAAATAAAATGACATCTGATTGAATGCTTTCTTTTATATATAAAAAGTCGTCATACAGGGTTTTTTTCTCCAAGTTTTTTAATATATCCCTCCCTCCCTCCCTCCCCCCCTCCCCCCTCCCCCCCCCCCTTCCCTGTGGGTTGGGGGTAAGAACTTACCCCCCATGTCTCCCAATGCAATTCATGAAAGGCAAATAACATGGGGAATCATGATGACTTGCTTTTTCTTAACTCTTAAGATTTTTCATGATCAATGGTCTTTCATGGCCTACAAAGACTAATAGGCCACAAAACTCCATCCATTCATCCATCCCCCCACCCCAATCCACTGTCCATCTCCTACTTTCCCACTGTAGTGTATTATCTGTGGGTAATTTACCGTTCCCACACTGTGCCTTTGCTTACAGTTTGATGACATGCTGATCTACACAAGTCGGACTTCCTCCTCACTCCTGCTGTTCAAGGTGCATGGACAGCTGCCACTCAAGGGGATGATCGTGAGTACTCTGGCTGTGCAAGCTTTTCTCTGTCTCTCTCTCTGTCTGTCTCTCTCTCTCTTTCTCTCTCTGTCTCTCTCTCTCTCTCTCTCTCTCTCTCTGTCTCTCTGTCTCTCTGTCTCTCTCTCTCTCTCTCTCTGTCTCTCTCTCTCTCTCTCTCTCTCTCTCTCTCTCTCTCTCTCTCTCTCTCTCTCTGTCTCTCTCTCTCTCTCTGTGTCTCTCTCTCTCTCTCTCTCTCTCTCTCTCTCTCTCTCTCTCTCTCTCTCTCTCTCTCTCTCTCTCACCTTGCTTTGTGTCAGTAATTTGTGATGTGTGTGCCTGTGTGTGTGTGTGTGTGTGTGTGTGTGTGTGTGTGTGTGTGTGTGTGTGTGTGAGTGGATGGTTAGTTATGCTATATATGTGTGTTTTAGCCCTTCGTATGTATGGACTATAGATGTGCATATTGATGATTGCACTGGACTCATGCATCATTGTTCTTGACAGGTGGAGGAGGCAGAGCAGACCAAGGTTGCAGTACAGAACTGCTTTGCCATCTATGCTGGCAACAAGTACATCCTGTGTGCTGCCAGGTAGAGGCCTGTGTGTCTCTCTGTCTCTCTCTCTGTCTCCCTCCCTCTCTCTCTCTCTCTCTCTCTCTGTCTCCCTCCCTCCCTCCCCCCCCCCTCTCTGTCTGTCTGTCTGTCTGTCTGTCTGTCTGTCTGTCTGTCTGTCTGTCTGTCTGTCTATCAGACTTGTTTCAACATTGTATTTGCAATGGGTCAATGGTCTCAGCAACAAAGTTCTGTTTAAGTTCATTTCCATCTGTCTTGTGCATCTATCTGTCTGTTTCAATTTCTCCTGTTCCTGGAGAAGTTTTGTGACAGTTTTGATGCCTGTGTGTGCATTTTGTGCCTACCTTTTTTTCTTTTTCATTAAAAAAGTAATGGATAAGTAAATGCCGTGTCTCATATTTGAATTGATTTCTGTAAAGATATTTACATCTTCAAACATTTTAAAGGGACATTGTGAAAGATCTCATATTAACTCCCAAGAAGTCTGGACAATGACAAACAGTTTGAATGCCCTCTGTGTGTGGTAGAGTCAGAAAAGCAAGACTGAGTGAGTGTGTTGCATTCACAGCACCCAGGAGGAGATGAGCAAGTGGATTGAGGACATCAACGAGGCAGTCATCCAACTCAAGTCTCGTCCTGACGACAAGTTTGAGTACCCCAGTCTCAAGTCCAGTGCCAGTAAGACCTCACCTCCCTGCCATGTTGTCGCTTCTCTTCCTCTCCTTCACTGGCTCTCTCTTCAAATTTGTGTAGAATTTCCTCATCAACAATTTTAATTAGATTCAATTTCTTTACTGTTTTTGCATACAGTATTTGAAAAATCTGAGTAAGTGTACTTCATTTATATCTTGAAGCAATGGCATTCTTTGACTATGCCAGGACACTTAAGGACATGATTACTAATCATTGTAGCCATCATACCTTGCTAATCTTTATGGGAAGATGAAAATATCAGGGCTAATGCCAGTCATCATGAACACATCCCAGTAACATTCTGTAGCATGCTTTATTCTTAAACAGCTTAATGTGGAAAGTTTCTGTGGGCCCCATACCTACATGTATATTCTCAGAGAGACTGATGAGTGGATATTTGTTCTGTGTGGAAATTCATTGTAACAGAAATTCCACCTGTCATGCAAGATAAAAGCTATCATGGTCCCAACATACATGGCACACAGAACTGTAACTCTGGCACATCTTCATGAACAACTTCATTCCTTGCAGGTTCTTTAGAGAAAATGGATGGCCAGGAATAATGATATCTACAACAACAACAATAACGTTATTGTTATTACCTCCTTGCAGGTTCCTCCGAGAACTCCCCTTGTGGGTTCGGGGTAAGAATTGACCCACCACGTCTCCCTACGCGATTCGTAAGAGGTGAATAAATAGGGACATCGTGACTTGAATTGCACTTACTTGGAACTCTTCTAGTGATTTTCTTGCTTGGCCTTATATAGCCTACAAAGGCTGATAGGCCGTAAAACTCCATCCATCCATCCTCTGAGAACATGAATGGCCTGGACAGCCAGGAATAATGATATCCACAACAACAATAACGTTATTGTTATTACCTCCTTGCAGGTTCCTCTGAGAACATGGATGGCCTGGACGGCCTGGAGGCAGAGAAGCCATCGCCCCCCTCCCCGGAGAAGTCAATCCAGCACCGCGCCAACACCACCATGCACGTGTGCTGGCACCGCAACACCAGTGTCAGCATGCGCGACCACGAGAAGGCTGTCAAGGTAGGTGTCCCTGTGATGATGCAGCCATGACAGCTTTGCTCTTTCTCATAGCATGGAATTGGCTATATGGAAGTTTGATGAGTAATTCAACCATGATGGTACATCTGGTGTATCCCATCGGTTCTTTTGATGGAGCAGGAAAAGGTACTGGAGAAGGGAATGTCCAGGCTTTGCATTGTGAAACTGGGATGGGTGAATCCATGTAGACATACAGATCATGTTCTGTGAATGACATGAGACGGAACAGGAAGTGCAACCAATCCTCATTGCAGAACCAGCTGAGTGGCTACCTACTCAGGAAGTTCAAGAACAGCAATGGATGGCAGAAACTGTGGGTAGTCTTCACCAACTTCTGCCTGTTCTTCTACAAAACCTACCAGGCAAGTAGATATAGCTTGATCTCTCTCTCTCTCTCTCTCTCTCTCTCTCTCTCTCTCTCTCTCTCACTCTCTCTCTCTCTCTCTCTCTCTCTCTCACACTCTCTCTCTCTCTCTCTCTCTCTCTCTCTCTCTCTCTCTCTCTCTCTCTCTCTCTCTCTCTCTCTCTCTCTCTCTCTCTCTCACAGTCTCTTTCTTTCTCTCTGTGTGTTCCCATGTTGGGCAAGAGAGATTTTTGAACTGCCACTTAGGATTGCATCAGCTCAATTCAGGACTGGCTTGTGCTTTGGGCTGATGAAAACAAGATCAGAGTGATAGAGGGTGCTACCTTTTTGGATAGATAAAAACCAGTATTCTTAATACAAAAATACATCCACATTTCTATTTAACCCATGTTAACCATTCAGTCAAGTACCAGTACTCGCATATATTAACAAGGAAGGTGTGTCGCATTCCTTTTTTCCACATGAAAATATGAAACCACCATATGTAGTCTAGCAGCCTCAGGCCATCCCCATGGCCACCAGGATAAGGGAGGTAACTCCAGCAGAGCCTGCGGACTAAGTGGGAGCTTTCGTTGCAGGATGACTTTCCCCTTGCCAGCCTGCCTCTGCTTGGCTATGCAGTCAGCCTCCCCACAGAGGAGGACGGCATCCACAAAGACCACGTCTTCAAGCTGCAGTTCAAGAATCATGTCTACTTCTTCCGAGCGGAGAGCGAGTACACCTTTGGCAGGTAAGGACACTCGCAGTGCATGGCCAGCTCTCATGATGACTTGACAGAAGTGAAGAAAAGACTCCTAAGTGCATGAACAGTGTTGTTGGGACAAGATCACAGGTTGACTTTTGCTGCAGTCCATAGAAGTGAGAACACACACAGTCTGCTTGTTATTGCACTGTGAGGAAAAAGAAACGGCGCTGTAATTGGGAAAAACATGGTGGTGCCTCATACCTTAGGGATTTGTCTCATTGGAGATTGCTGAAGTATCACATCTGTTTGATTTTTTTTCCAATGGTAATTTCAATATGTGTGCAAACAATGTGGAAGTACCATGTACATAGCCAAATCCAGCTTTTATTTATTACAAACGGAGGTACTAGACCCTTCGACACAGGTATTTCATCACAGCTACGCTTTTCAACCCTCCCCCCGACTACCCCTTTGTGATGTGACCCCCACCTCCCCCCACACCCCTTGACCACCATCTCCCCCTGTCCAACCCTAATCATCTTCCTTCCTTTGGTTAATAAACACACATGCACACACACACACACACACACACACACACACATGCACACACCCTCCCCACCGCAGCCTCCTTCCCTGTGCCTTCCCTCTCTGTCTCTCCTTGACTGAGCTGGTGAACTTGCACTTGCAGGTGTCCTGGTCAAAGGGACGTAGCTCTGTTCACTGTGAATTGCTGAATAGAGGCAGCTGGTTTAGCATCTTTGTATTCGTATTTCTCCAAAAAAATAGTTTTCAACATTCATTAAGACAGTCTAAAACTATGCCTCAAACGCGCTGATTCAAAGTCTGTGCTAGGATTTCTTGTAGCTTTTCCTGTTCTGGAGCCTTGTTCTAACTTACAGACTTTTCTCTTGTATATATCAAAAAGATTTATTATTGTTGGTTGGTTGTGGCCAAGTAAGAAGTCTCACTAGAAGTCATGCATGAAGTCTTGATCTCTCCCTTACATTCTTGGGTTGTACATCACTGGCTCTGTTTCTGCCTGCAGGTGGATGGAGGTGATCAACTGTGCCACAAGCAGCGCTCGCCTCACGCGGCTCTTCAGTCGCATGGCAAGCGAGATGACCAGCCCTGCTCCTTGAGTCTCTTCTCACTTGAACTCAGCACCCCTCAGCTGACTGGCTGTCTGGAGTCATCTTTTTGCAGCCTTCACTGACAAGCTGCAGCTCCTGACACATTTGGACTTTACAAGATTTCCTTGTGGGGAAGAGGGGTTCCCGCTGGATTTTCTTGGATACCCTTTATTCTTGAAGTTGGTAGTGCTGTGTATGAAGTGCGTGCTCTTTCCAAGTTCTCTTGTGAACTTGCCTTTGCAAGAAAACACACAGGAGTACTTTTTCGAGACTGGTGCTCGCCCAGAGCTAGGAATGTGAGCAGTTCCTTTCTTCAGCATTCATGTGCTCTCACGTTGTGGACAGTGTGTGTTCCTGTGAGAGCGTTTCCAAACTTATTCCTTCCATGCTGTGCAAGTGTGATGCGGATCTGCTCTTCAGTCACTAGGGAGGAAGCATCTTCCATCAAAACGCAGAAAAAAAATGTTCATTTGCGTGGCAGTGAAGTGTTCTGCTCTGAACAGAGATGGCTGAATTCTCTCATGCAAGATCGTCTTGTGATGTTTTCCAGACACTGAGAGAGAGGAGACCCAAGTTTTTAAGGACAGAAGAACTTCTTCTCTTTCGACGTTGTTTTCCTTCGGACTTGATTTATGCTCCCTGCCTCCGTGGCCTGCATTGCTGCATCACCCACGTCGTTGCCAAGATCTCTGACAGAGGGAAAAGGAAAGTCCAGCAAGAGAGAAGGGAGAGATGGTTGTGATCCTTCAAGGCTTACAGTTACGCCAACCATTGTGTCATCAGTGATGCACTCGCCCCATCCTCCTGCGAACCAGATGAGAAATTCAAGGCAGGAGCGGGAGGATGCTGAATGTTGCTTGTGCCACAGAGAGACAAGGCATAATGGCTACTGTGGCATACTGATCAGCAACAGACGTGCACATCTTTCTGCATTCTGCATGTCTGCAACCTCATCCAGAGTTCTGTACAAAACAATGTGTGGAGAAGCTCTTGATGTAGTGGTCGCTCTGGGAGAGAAGAGGTAACCCTGTGCAAAATACCTGAAGCTCTAAAGCTGGTGATTGAGCGAGAGAATTGCTTGCGTTACCATGTGCCATCACCTGTGTCCCAATGTGTTGCGACTGTGGGCATGTAACACCAGACTATCATTTGACCTCGCACTATACCCGGATGCCGCGTCTTGTGTGGGACGATTGTGCAGTGTGGTAGCAACTTTGAGAATGAAGTGCTTGCAGGACGTGCTTGTTTTAACGTGAGTCTCTGTGTGTGTACAGAAGTAGAACTTTCTAAGTAGAATGGGTGGTGGTGTGGTGGTGTGGGAGTGGGTGCTGATTTTCACAGTTGTTCTGTCTTGCTCTCTGTTGACTTTTTCATCAACCTCCACTACCGCTGTGGAAATACAAGGTTCTGTCCTGTAGTCTAGTTCGTCTTCTGAATTTCCTGCTGCCATGTTGATCTTACTGCTGAAATCATTTGAGTTAGTGTCTCAATTTTGCCAACGTCTTTGTTGCCTTGTTAGTAGCTTAATCCCTGTTGAATAGTTTTCGTGGAATATTTTTTAATATTTGGCATGACAAGAGTTTCAGTTGTACTTCTCATGCTACTGTAGTTTACCACAGCCAGCATGTTTTAATGTTTAAGAAATGTGAAGAATTTGAATGAACTGTTTATGTTTACTTAGAAGAGGAAAAAGTTTTTTGTGGAGGAAATTTAATGGAATGTTTACCTTTTTATAAAGATTGTTTTTAACATCTCAAGTAACTGTCAGTGCACGAGGTCTTTTTTCTTCTTCTTTTTTAATCAAGGGAGAGAATTGCAGACACATGCACTGATGCAGTTGAAATAATTGTCTTTGCTCATTATCTTCACTGTTCTCCAAAGAAGAAGAAAACTGGCTTGTCAGTGGCCAATTTCTGTACATGTGATAATTATACCCCGCCTTTGTTTTCACCACCATATGGGCTTGAATTTTAATTAGAAATGACAACTCATTTTGAGGCACTGATGCTATCTTTGGAGTGTATGTCAAAGAGCATCCACTGAAAATGAATTCTCATGAGAAATAATTCCTTCATCATGATGCAGCAATTCCACTTTCAGAATGGGTTTGTGTAAAAGGTGTGCACAGGAAATTGTAGCCAATGTGTCTGCCTTCTATTGAGTAGGGTTGGATTCTTGGTTGTAATTTTAATCAACTCAGTCGGACATCTCAGAGTGGCAATAGACTTCATTGGCAGTAAAATAAAGTTGTTGCCATTTTTTATGGACTTGGTGTCAGCAACAGAATTTACCTAAATGGTACAACTACTGCTTGAGACCAGTGACTTAGAGAACATAAAAAGCTGCCATACCAGAAAATCTACAAACTCAACCTGTAGATGAAAGACTTGTAGTGATGGAAACGTAGATGTCTTCCAATTGCTTGTCACTGGCTTTTATGGTGATCTGAGTGAAGTTTCTGCGGTCCAGTGTAAGCAATACACATCAAGGGGTAGCACAGCTATCTTCGCGCGACTGATGAATTGCTCAGAATATGAAGAAGAGATATATATGGAAACAGTAGCTTGCTCAAAGTTATTGCCGGTTAACATACATGAACTTTCAACTTCAAAGTGTTTACAATTAGAGCTGTTTAATGAATTATTTCCTCTCCCACTCGGATGCTGTATTGAGGTAGGATTTTATTATGCTCTTCTTGGATGAATTTGCTGAAAGCAATGTAAGAATGGCATCATCTTTGTGTAATAGAAACAGTACACCTTTAGTTGCATGATATTTTTGTGATTTCCTGTGTTCTCTTGATAACATCTGTTGTCTTCATTCGTACTTTTGCATAATGAAGATTGTTGGATTTTCTAGTTTAAGACTGTGGATGCTTTTGAAAACTTTTTATGTGAACTTTTGGGGGATCTCTTTGTTTTTGGATGTGTGATAATCTTTTGCAAAGTTGGAACTGTTCGTTTCTTTGACCTTTGTGCCTGCATGATATTGCTGTGACCTTGACATTTCAGCAGTTGGCATCCCTTAGCAACCAAAATTCCCCCCTTTCAGTGAAGTTTTCAGGCTCATGTTTTGTGTGAGAATGCAGTGAATTTCCTTAAAATGCCCTTTAGACAAAGACAGGCTCTCCTCAGTGTTAAGCAGCTGTAAATTTTCTGAATTTGTCGTGCACCAATCCCCTTCCCAGATGTTAGGAAATGACAGATGGATGAGCTGTTGATCATATATCCTTCATGACTGTATTCACTTGTCGTACCATAGCTAAACTTTCCATTCTCATCTGAAGCATTTCAGAATGGGATTTATTCATTGCAAAAGAGAAAAATGTTATATGTTGTTCCATTTTTCCTTGTACAAGACTTAGACTAAATCCAACAGCGTGACTCTTTGTTCTTGAATGATGATGCACTGGTGCTGAACGAGTGGTTATTGAGCAACTTCCATCATGTGTTGATTTTTTAATTCCTCCATCGTGGTTACTGATTGCATCATGAAATGTAAGAGCCAGTAATTTAATATCCATGGACCGGGACTATGTGAAACTGAAAGTTTTGGTTAGTTATCTTATCTGTATTTCCGTGTGTTCATTTACGAAGTCTCTATCAATTACTTATCAGTCTTACAGAGTTGTGATTTAGTTGTGTTTTTTGAATAGATGAATTTAGTCCAGCATTGTATCACCCGCCATCAAATGCATATGTTCATTTTTGTACAAATGTTAACCGAAACTACTATGCAAAAATGATTCTTGTGTACTTTCCAATGTGTTGTTGAAAATAATTCTAGATCAGTTAGTGAGAACTGGACGAGAAAAGGATCAGATAAACCTCTCTAGCCATTGCTTTTCATCTTTGACCCTGTAATCCCGACAAAGATAAATACCTGATGGTCTTTGCAAGAGTAACTCACATTTTGATTCATTAGCATGTTCTTGATATTCTATGGACTCTAAGGAAGGAAGTCATTTTGAGAAGCATTAGCTGAGGTACCACTTTTACATTCATGTAGTCTCTTTCCCTCATCTCTCTTTCCACTTAGCATCTACTTAGCCTTGTTTTTAGGTGATGTCATAAACTAAGATTCATAGTTATTAGGAGTGCAGTGACTTACGTAGGGGAAAATTGAACTGGAATTGTTGCTGAAGTGGCTTCTCTGCAGTAGGCATGTGGAATCCCTCGAAAGGAGATGTGGCAAGCATAGGGGAAAAGACCAGATTTTTTGTCATGTCTCTCTTCAGTGAGGCTGTCACATCCAGCTAAATAGTGCCTTTCAGTGAGTGTGTGTAGATGTCATAGTTAAAATTTCATATCAAGTTAAAAGGGAGGCAAGTTTTTGACGAGCAGATATCCCGCAACATTACATGGGCATCTCCTGTTACAGACAATGACAGTGATGTATGTGAGTGTTCTCCACTCCAGTTAGCACACATCTGTAGCAGTCATGAAAATGTATGGTTTCCATCCTAGATAGTTGTTAGTGGCTCAGATATGTTTTTGGTTGGCGTGGTTTTGGAAAAGTTGCAAATATTCAAGTATTGCCAAAAATAGAGAGATTGTATTTATATGAAAAATATCATAATAGAGAGAGGAAAATTGCCAAAAGCTCTTAAATTGTGATTCAGTACCATAGCATTGCTTTGAGAGAGAGAACTTCAGTGTGATATACCATGAAGTCCTACTCCAGCCAAAGAGTAGAATACTAACAACATGTCAGGTTGAATTCAGATGTACATATCTATATATATATCACTTTAAAGGAACTAACAAAGCAAAACCAGAAACATGGATGCGTTGGTAGAGAGCCCAGACGTAAGCACTTGCACCACTGACTGGTTCATCCCCCGGGATGAGGAATCCACGTCTCCACTTCACGAGAGACGGAAAACGCAATGTGGGGATTGAACTTTGGAAATACGCACCTAAACTGATTCCCCTGTCAGATTTACCTAGTGTGCCGCCGCAACCAGGTGCTTCAGGTTATGCCTTACCAGTGACAACTAATAGTTATTACATATCTGTTCAGTGTGAACGAAACCTCCCCTTTTTTTCACATGTCAATCTTGTACAGAAGCAGTTGTAATTAAAAAAACAACATATATAAGAAAAACAGTTGGATCTTGGTTTTCTAATTTTGTTTGCCTGTGCACTTTAGTCTTCTATAAGCAGCTGTTAGTGCCTTCATTGCTTACGAATATTTGATATAAGCCCGAGTGGCTGCATAGTCTCTTAGACTACCATAGCAGAGGAGGGTTTATGTACACACCTCAAAAGGAA
>JAWQFJ010002403.1:0-2500 GCA_034096865.1 Theodoxus fluviatilis
TTATGCTAATTCTTTTTTCGAGGTCAATAGGTCATAATATCACTGGTTTGTCTACTGGTAAGTATGTCAGGAAAACATAGAAATTAGTTTAAATTTCTTCAACTTCCTCAGTATACATTATCTCAGTTATAGTTCTCGAACAGATGGGCAGCAAGTATGACCTGATACAACATACTTTGATTTCATCCCTCAAACGTTCACGGAACATCACATCTCAATGGTTCAACAAGTCCAAAATCAAACTATTCTGGTGCATTCATCCCCCTCTCCTCACGTCCATTCAGTCACTCTCATTTCTTCCTCCATGATTTTCTTAATCACTCCATTCTCCTTTTTCCCAATGGATTCAAGTTTAGAGCTTGAAGATATGCAACAGCCATAAAAGGTCTGAAAGGGAAATAGGTCACACCTGAGGTTGACCAACCAGCACTGACCTGTGGGGGAGAACTGGATGGCGGAGACCGAGACCTCAGGTTTGAAGTGCCGCTGCCCCAGGTCTACGTTTCGCACTCCAGGCAGGGGCAGTGGCTCATCTCCCTCTCCGTCGTCCACCAGCGCCATGCTGCCCCACTCAGTCATCTTCCGCTTGTCTAGGAACTCCTGGTGATACACAGCACAGCGCCATGACTTGCCTTGTCAAATTATAGATTATTTATTGAAAGACAAAGGTCTGGCTACTCCTACTTAAATAATATTTTGCTCTCATTTTTACAAAGAGTTCAAACTAACCCAAACTCATGACAGATAACTATATAGTACAAACTAGCATACAAACATTCATTCTCTCACTCTCACTCACTCCCCTTCCACCCACCCCACCCCCCACCTCCCTCCCTCCCTCTCTCTCTCTCTCTCTCTGAATTTTTACACTGTGTAGATCCAGATTTTGCTGATATAGAATGTAAATATTACTGGATTTTATGAAATTGTGTGCAAAAGGCTGGTGAAACCGGATGTTGTAAATACATCTAAACTATTATGACTTGTTTAAACATCAAGCTTTTATTGTGATGGGTTGTCAGGCAAAAATAAAAATCAATCAATCAAAAAGAAAGTTCAATCTCCCCCCCCCAAATTCCCTCAGCTCAGTGAACAAGAAGCCTAGCCACAAAAGAGAGGGTTGCCATCCTATACAGTCAGGCCAGGATGGCGTGACATCAGCACAACCTCTCACCTCCAGTCCTCCAAGGGAGTAGTTAGTGGTGATCTGGAACTTTCGCAGCAGCATCTGGTCTGCTACAGAGTAGATACAGACATTCTTGGACCTTCCTGCTGCCAGCACACAGCTGCCGTCAGCGGAGTAGCACAGCGAGCTGAAGTACCTGCAGAGGACATGGAGCATCTATGTGGTCTGTGGCAACATTTATGCTTGATCCACAAAAGAGAAGAACGACACATGTTCTCATGCTGCACAACAGGTCTATCTGTAAAACTGAAACAATAAATGAATCTCTCTCTCTCTCTCTCTCTCTCTCTCTCTCTCTCTCTCTCTCTCTCTCTCTCTCTCTCTCTTTCACTCTCTCTCACACACACAAACATGTGCACATGGAAACACACACACATATACACAAAAATGTGCACATGGAAACACACACACACACACACACACACTTACATGCACATACACACACACAGACACACATGCACACACACACACACATTCAAGGAAGACTTACTTGCTGGCTGCCAGCTGTTTAGCAGTGACCTTGTCCTCATCCAAGCGGGAGTATCCCAGGTCTGCCCGACCCTTGATGTCGCCTGTCTGTGCAGCCTGACGCACATCCCAGAAAGTGATGTGTCCATTCAGCGTGGCAACTGCCAGCTCCTTGCCATCAGGCCTGAATGTCACGGCAGTCACTGCAGACAAAGGGAACAACACGCTATCACACATTTGCCAAACAGTTTTTGGAGACCTCTGAAGTCCTTTCACTTTTCATGTGCAAGCAACTCTGCAGTTGTCTTTTCCAATTGATCATCAATGCACTATTTCCTCAGTTTAAACTCAGTGCTTCTCAGGTGCTGCTGCTGTTGCTGATGATGATGACATAGTAGATTGATGGTCATGAATGTTCAAATTATTTAGCATCTTCAAACCTGCTGAGGGGATTTGCATCCCTAGCCATCACAAGGGCAATATGAAAAAGGTATTAAACTCTCCTTTTCAAATTGTGGAGAACTCTAGAAAAATGTTTAACCAGAGCCCAATTTTTAAAAAATCAGCATTAAAAAAGAATACAATTTACCACAGAGAAAGGGAAGGAGGGGAAAAAAGGATCGAGGAGGGAGGGAAGGAGGGATGAGAGGGAGGGATGGATGGATGGATGGTGTTATACGGCCTATCATCCCCTGTAGGCTATATAAGGCCATTAACCCTTTTCTGACTAGCGCTGCCTTAAAGCAACTACCTCCTACTGCCTGGGGCTGCCTCAAAGAAAAAGAAAAATTTCACATGCGTTTGAAATTTTTTTATTGTGTCTCATCCAAAGCTTCAATCTCCATG
>JAWQFJ010002403.1:10000-25913 GCA_034096865.1 Theodoxus fluviatilis
ATCAGCTTCTTGTATGCTATGTAAGGCCACCCACTACACTATCAGCTTCTTGTATGCTATGTAAGGCCACCCACTACACTATCAGCTTCTTGTATGCTATGTAAGGCCACCCACTACAATATCAGCTTCTTGTATGATATGTAAGGCCACCCACTACAATATCAGCTTCTTGTATGCTATGTAAGGCCACCCACTACACTATCAGCTTCTTGTATGCCATGTAAGGCCACCCACTACAATATCAGCTTCTTGTATGCTATGTAAGGCCACCCACTACAATATCAGCTTCTTGTATGCTATGTAAGGCCACCCACTACAATATCAGCTTCTTGTATGCTATGTAAGGCCACCCACTACACTATCAGCTTCTTGTATGCTATGTAAGGCCACCCACTACACTATCAGCTTCTTGTATGCTATGTAAGGCCACCCACTACAATATCAGCTTCTTGTATGCTATGTAAGGCCACCCACTACAATATCAGCTTCTTGTATGCTATGTAAGGCCACCCACTACAATATCAGCTTCTTGTATGCTATGTAAGGCCACCCACTACAATATCAGCTTCTTGTATGCTATGTAAGGCCACCCACTACAATATCAGCTTCTTGTATGCTATGTAAGGCCACCCACTACAATATCAGCTCCTTGTATGCTATGTAAGGCCACCCACTACAATATCAGCTTCTTGTATGCTATGTAAGGCCACCCACTACAATATCAGCTACTTGTATGCTATGTAAGGCCACCCACTACAATATCAGCTTCTTGTATGCTATGTAAGGCCACCCACTACAATATCAGCTTCTTGTATGCTATGTAAGGCCACCCACTACAATATCAGCTTCTTGTATGCACTATGTAAGGCCACACCCTACTACAGTATCAGCGTCTTGTTGTTATGCTATGTAAGTCCAAGCTCCACTACAGATCGCTGACACTATCTGCTTCGTTGCTTATGTGCATAAATGTAAAGGCCACCCCACTACTATTATCAGCTGTCTTGTGATATGGCTACACTGTAAGTGCCACCCATCGTACAATATCGCTCTCTTGGGTATATTAATGAACTATGGTAGGGGCCACCGACTACAAATGATCAGCTTCTTTGTTATGCATATGCAGGCAGGTTTATCCCATCATTTCACAGACCAATGATGAATAAAAGGAAGCACACTACAGGATTCATGCATTTACATTTGCACACAATGTGTAATCACATATCTACTGATGTAATCGTATACAGACAAGCAAGAATATACACACTCCAGTGACTGTTATTCCATCCATCAGAACCTACCTGCATTTACATGCAAGTACCCACGCGCGCGCACACACACACACGCACACACCCACGACAGTGTAAAGAGTGACTGATTCTTGATTCTTACTTTATAAATTGACAAACATGTGTCTACTTATTCTGGAACAGGAGGTCTGATAAATTCATTCTCTCTCTCCCCCCCCCCCCCCCCCCCCCGACTTCCGAGACCACTGACCTCTCCATCCTGGCCGCCAGTGGCAAGAAGCAGGCCATCAGGGGAGTAGGCCAGGCAGGTCTGCGTGTTGTAGTGGCCACGCTGCTGCAACTGCAGCGTCTCAGACTGCCACTCCCACACCAACAGTGACCCCTGACCCTTTGAAGCCAGCCCAATCCAGTCTCCTGTTGAGTTGAAGGCTGCTGTGTCTAGTGTCAGGTTCTCCTCCAGCTGGTCTGAGATCCTGTGCCACACAGTGGACGTCAGTGAGTGGTTATTACAAGTGCCATAGTGCCATTACTCGAATCTGATTTTTCTACAGCCTATCAGCTTCTTGTATGCTATGTAAGGCCACCCACTACACTATCAGCTTCTTGTATGCTATGTAAGGCCACCCACTACAC
This sequence comes from Theodoxus fluviatilis, assembly GCA_034096865.1. Lineage (NCBI taxonomy): Eukaryota > Metazoa > Mollusca > Gastropoda > Cycloneritida > Neritidae > Theodoxus > Theodoxus fluviatilis. The sequence continues at coordinate 11,884 of JAWQFJ010002403.1, forward strand.
TATCAGCTTCTTGTATGCTATGTAAGGCCACCCACTACACTATCAGCTTCTTGTATGATATGTAAGGCCACCCACTACACTATCAGCTTCTTGTATGCTATGTAAGGCCACCCACTACAATATCAGCTTCTTGTATGCTATGTAAGGCCACCCACTACAATATCAGCTTCTTGTATGCTATGTAAGGCCACCCACTACAATATCAGCTTCTTGTATGCTATGTAAGGCCACCCACTACACTATCAGCTTCTTGTATGCTATGTAAGGCCACCCACTACACTATCAGCTTCTTGTATGCTATGTAAGGCCACCCACTACAATATCAGCTTCTTGTATGCTATGTAAGGCCACCCACTACAATATCAGCTTCTTGTATGCTATGTAAGGCCACCCACTACAATATCAGCTTCTTGTATGCTATGTAAGGCCACCCACTACAATATCAGCTTCTTGTATGCTATGTAAGGCCACCCACTACAATATCAGCTTCTTGTATGCTATGTAAGGCCACCCACTACAATATCAGCTCCTTGTATGCTATGTAAGGCCACCCACTACAATATCAGCTTCTTGTATGCTATGTAAGGCCACCCACTACAATATCAGCTCCTTGTATGCTATGTAAGGCCACCCACTACAATATCAGCTTCTTGTATGCTATGTAAGGCCACCCACTACAATATCAGCTTCTTGTATGCTATGTAAGGCCACCCACTACAATATCAGCTTCTTGTATGCTATGTAAGGCCACCCACTACAATATCAGCTTCTTGTATGCTATGTAAGGCCACCCACTACACTATCAGCAGAGCTGGCAAGAGAAAGAGCAAGTCAAGCCTCAGTGTTCCTTGTTATGTGCCCTTTACAAATCATGTAGGGAGACACCTTGGGTCTATATTTACCCCAAAACCCACAGGGGCGTTTGATTCATCTACACTGTCAAAGAATAGCTTTCTAAATTGTACTGCTTAGACTGCTTATTTAATAAAGTGCACACTATTTCAACTGAATATTTAAAACAATGAATTCCAAAAAGCAAAGTAGGGTCCTGAAATGAGCCCTGATGCATTCATTGATTGTTGATAAATGGAGTGAGCTCTTACTGGTATATAAGTAAAAAGTACAACTTGTAAACACAGTCCCTCATCCTCACATGCTATCACTCATGTAAGCTTTGTACTTCATACTGTTGAATGGATTAGGTTTAAATTAAAAAGTTCTAATGCACTGAGATGGGGCTGCCTGTGTACCTGAGAGAGTGGACCATGTTGAAGTAGGGCATTTCATGCAGGAAGAAGTTGCCATCCTGGAAGCCTGTGAACAGCAGACGCAAGCCCTTGTGGTAGGCAGCGCTGGTCAGTCTCCCATAGTCCTCCTTGCCTCGCAGCTCTCTGTGGTTGTGTCTGCGCAGTAGAAGATGCATTGTAACAATGTCCTCGTTGTCCTTGTCCTCCTCCTCATGTCATTTCTTTGCAGTCATAAATAAAGTACAAGACAATGTATTTCCTCCTCTTCATCTCCATCATCAAAAAGTATTAGCATCATTACTGACACTGTCATCGTCGTCAATGTGATAAATGAAAAAAGTAACATCATAAGCTCTGAGATATCACTCGCCATCAACTAAGTTTAACATCATCTGAGAGCACAAAGACTGCCAATATGCATGCTTGTTCAATCTAATTTGGATAATCACTTGATTCATGATATTCATGGCATGAAATTTATGCCGTTTGTCAAATGACGAGGAGAAAAATTCTCCCCCATTCACCTCCCATGTGGAAGAATGACAAAAACCATCTTGCATTGTTAATATTTTTAAAAATTTACTCAGAAAATTGTCATGCACTGTGCAAGTTTAATGAATAAAAACACTTTTAGGATAGGGTTTTCATCAGCAACTTGCATGAAGAGCAAGAAAAAGGGCAAAAATCAGGGAGCAGAAGAGGGTTAAAAGCCAAGACATTTTGCCAGCAAGGTACAGCTTGCACTTTAATACAGTCGGCAGCTGATTTCAAGATTATCATTCATTTCAGAGGAAAGTCAAATCATTGATGACATGATACTTACTTGGCAACCATTCTGTAAAGTACTTTCTTTTCTTGCTTCTCTTTTTTCTCCTTTGCATCTGCTCATGAAAAAAAGTACATGAATGATGTTTTCAAGAACCATCTGTCCATCCACTGCCATAAGTCTGCCTCAGCAAGTAAAGACAGGTTTCTTCTTGCTTTATAACATTTTAATCTTTTTCTATCTCTTTTATGGTGTAGTGTGGTGTATGCGTCTTGTGTTCTCTGTGTGTTTGTGTGTGAGTGTGTGTGTGTGTGTGTGTATGCATGCATGCGTGCTCATGTGAGTGTGTAAATTTGTATGAAATCTTTACATGTAAACAGCCTGCAAGGTTTTTAACGAATACTAAGGTCAGCATAATTCAGTTGACCCATTAATCAACAGATAAGAGAATGTTCACCTGTTCTAATTAGAACTATTTTTAAGCACACAGAGAGGAAATTCAGGAAGGTGGTGAAGTCGCCATGCCCATGACAGATAAGTACTTTTATTTGCTGGTGCCTCTTCTTTGTCCTGCTTGGGCGGAGCTAGGCGCAGGTCTTTCAGTTCCGCGTCTGCTTTGAACACAGATATGTAGCCGTCAGCCCCTACAGAAATCACCTTGTTTGGGGTCAAGGCCAAATAAATGCAGTAAAAATGAGTGATGGAAACAAAAATATTCTTTGGATGGGAAAGAAAAATCTACAGCACAAGAGAGAGAGGAGACCCCTACCAAAACTACAATTACAGTCTGCCAAACATTTTCCTACATGCTAAGTTGGCTGCTACAGGGAGAGGTCATCTGTTATCATTCTGACAAAAGGTGATATTCTGCATAGCAAAGCTATCAAGCAAGAGGACAGAGGACGAACAGAAGACTTGTATTCTTTAGCTTCTTGGCTTTTCAATCATTTAATCTGAGCAACAATTTTTTAATCCTTAACTGAACACACGTTACTTCTTCTATTCCTCCGTAAGTTTTTCTGCGGCAGCAGCATCTCTATGAATGCAACTGTTCATTCCTCCCCATACAACACCCCTTCTTAAATACACTGCATGAAGCTCTTTCATTCATACACATTGTATCTCATTTAATCTCTTTAAATACTATTTTGTTATAACACATGCACACAGAATAAAAACTTATTCTAAGCTCCACTTGGCATGGCAAAGCCACTCTCTCACTTCGGGGAAGTCTTCCCGATGGAGAGGCAGCCTCTGTGGCCGCTTGGGGCCATCCCTGGCTCATTCTAGTACACTAGAGACTTCACCTGCTGGCGAAAGAGTCTCTAACACGGTTCATTTCATGTGATGGAACTAATCCGTCCTGAATATTCTTAAGGAGGTCGCACGAGAGCCTTGTGGGATAGCACTCTGCTCCCTGGCATATGCCGTTAAAGTAGTTCTAAGACTATTTCACACAAAACTCATAAAAGAACTCAATAAAATAAAAAGTTTGTGTTGAAATGGAAACAAGTTTTGACATCTGAAATATTTCTGTAAAAAGTGGAAAACATAGTATTCAAAACAAGCTATTTTTGACACAATGCTGTAATGAGAAGGGTCAAGTCTATTATGCATTCATCGTGAACTACATCAGTCACTACTGACTCGGGTTCACAGAATGTCCCTGGCTGTGCTTCAGGAGCAGACCCTGAAAGCCCAGCAACAAGACGTTCTAGCTGATGGGCGGTGGGGCGTTGAGTGGCTCCAGCCATTTGATACACTTCAGCCAGGCAGGAAAGGATACGTCCAGAGAGTCTTCCATGAAGAAGCATCCCACCACCACATCGCGGTGACCACACAGGGAGTAGTGGATGAGGTTGGCAAATTTCTTGGCACCAAACACTCGGGTGTTCCTGTCCTCTCCCCCAATGCAAATAGCTCTGGAAATGTAGTGAATGGCAAAGTCAGTCACACTAGCTGAGAACCATTTTCTTGCAGAGATGGAAATTTCATTTGTGAACAAAGCTATTGATAGTTCATGCCCCCCCAAAAAACAGTCTTTTACATAAAATCTGACACTAAAAAAGATCAAAATTATGACATTTATAGCAAAATTCAACAAGTGTTAGGAAGGTTAATGAATGTTGAAAGATAAGTATCCCTGAAGTGCATATCCAATTTGATCAGTGAACATAAATTAAGCTTGAACTACCAGCCTTGCTAACTTTCATTATAAATACAAGGTACTGCCAGCATTATTTTTTCAAATGATTAGATATTACAAACATGTATGAAATTAACCACTTTACACACACACACACATAAATTACACACACATAAACACACACACACACACACACATATACACACACACACAAACACACACTCACACACACACACACTTACACACACACATAAACACACACACTCACATGCACATACACTCACACACACACACACACACACACACACTCTCACACAAACAGACAATTACACACTCTCTCTCTCTCTCTCTCTCTCACACACACACACACACACACACACTCACACACACACACACACACACACACACACACACACACACACACACACACACACACACACACACACACACACACACACACACACACACACACACACACCAGACCTGTTTACCTTAAGTTGTGCAAAATAGGGAGATGGGGACTCAAAAATAGGGAGATTTCAATCAAAAGAGGGAGATTTTTATTTTTAGCCCTTACAGCGGTGCTAAAACACGAGCAAATTAGGCAAACATGCACACCTTTCATTAACTTTGAGATTGCTGATGAACTGTTACAGATAGACACATAAAGTAATAACACAAAATGCTTGAAATTGAATGAACAATATTTTGGTGTGCAGTTTATAGTCTTTATTCAAATCCTGATTTTTTTCGGTCAAATTTTAAATGGTAAACATTTGTGGGTTTTTCACTCCTTGAGAAATAATACAGGTAAATCACTATGCAATAGTGGGTAAATACCCTATAAACCCTACTGGATGTTTGGTTTAATCATCTGTGCATACTAATGTATCATTCTCTTTGACCAAAAATGCACTCTTTAAATTACCATGTAAATTCGATGATCCAGGTATTAGAGAGGCAAAATGAAGTAATTCTGATTACCTATACTCTTTCATCTTAACCAATATTCCTCAAATTATTGCAAATGTAGAACTGAATAGCATCAATATGTGGATAATTCAACATGAAAACAGTCTGCAGTAAAGTTTGTCTCCTACATTCACGATTTGATAATTTGTCTGTAATAAAACTGAAAAATTCTACTGATTTTTGTCATTATGAGACACAAGAAGGCATTACACACTACACAAACATTTTCAAAAACTTACCTCAAACCAGCAATACTACAAAAACATCCAGAAAATTGCTATATACATGAATACCCTTTCATGCAAAAAACCCCCACCAAATCACTGGTGAAGGTAGGAGGCACATTCACACATAGTGACATACCAGTGTGTCCAATTGCGGCAAGCAGTCTCATCCAAACCAGTGATCCAGTTTGCATGAAACTTGGAAGTACACCCAGTAATCTAATTGCATGAAACTTGAGAGTACATGCAGTAATCCAGTTGCAATGAAATTTAAAGTACAACACAGTAATCCAGTTGCAAAAGTCAATTTACTCAGCGTCAGAGTCGATCTACGCGAGGAGTTTCGACTCGCCCATGAACGGCGCAATTGAATTAGTCGCGCTTACCACGATAAGGGTTAGATATGTGTACCATCCCAGGTCACAAACTGCATAAAAATTGAATAAAAATCAGCTGAAAGTGGAATAAAAAACTCAGAAATCAGCTGAAACGCTGATAAGTCCCATCTCTGATCAGGGAGGCGAAAAGTGGCTCACGTTGATGTCTTTTTTGCAGAACGTGCAAAACGCGTGTGATTTCGATTTCGACGATGGGCGAAATGCCGGGAATTCCGATTTCCACTCAGCCTTCCACTTTGCGCTGTACTTTGCTCTCTTTCTGCTTCTGACAAGAGTGGACTTTCTTTTCTCATCCTCTGTGTCACGCTCACTGTCGGATTCAGAATCGGTTTCGCGAGTCTTTCTCTTTGAGTTTTCAATGGACGCCATCTTCATTGAGATCGGTCAAGCAAAATGGCGGCTATTCCAGGTTGTAAACTGGCTCTCGATTGGACGAAGGTCCTGACTCAACTAATCAAAACAATTGTACTGCAGATCTGCGGAATGACCTTCAGTGGCGCGGTAGAAAGTTCGGATCGTCATGTAAATGCTTCGGAAACGAAATAAACCTTTCAAAATTTTTCATTTTCGGGAGATCGGTGGAAAAAAAATCGGGAGATTTACGAAGCTAGCGGGAGGTCGGGAGATAGGGTCTGAAATCGGGAGTCTCCCGCTAAAATCGGGAGAGTAAACAGGTCTGACACACACACACACACACACACACACACACACACACACACATACACACACACACCCACACACACACACACTCACACACACACACACACACACAAACAGACAATTACACACTCTCTCTCTCTCTCTCACACACACACACACACTCACACACACACACACTCACACACACACACACACACACCACACACACACTCTCACACACACCCACACTCACACACACACACACACACACACACACACACACACACACACACACACACACACACACACACACACACACACACACACACACACACACACACACTCACACACACACACACACACACACACACACACACACACACACACACACACACACACACACACACACACACACACACACACACAGGCATGCGAGACTGACTGGGAGAGGGAAGACCAGTCCAGACAGGTGATGGGGGCGGTGGGGCCAAACAGCAGCTTGTACTGGTGCAGCAGGTTGAACTCCATGGTCTTGCCCGGGGCGTGGAACAGAATCAGTTTGGTCCCCACAGCCACTGCCACCTTCCTGGAAACACAACAGCTCCATCATGATGCCTCAGATAGACAGAGAAAACAGAGAAAGAGGAAGATCGAGAGAGAGGGTGAAAGAGACAAATGGATGGAGATACATGTGTATGCAGTTATACTGATGGATGTATTCATGCATACTCACGCACACACAATGCATGCACACACACACAATGCATGCACACACATACACACAATGCATGCACACACACACACACATACACACAATGCATGCACACACACACACACACAATGCATACACACACACACATACACAAACACATATACACACACACACACACACACACACAAATGCATGCACACACACACACACACACACACACATACACACACACAAACACACACACACACACACACACACACACACACAAAATGCATACACACACACACACACACACACATACACACACACACACAGAGCAAACAAGACAGAGCCAGTGACAGCAGGGTCAGAGATACATGACAGTAAATGCAAAGAATTGAAAAATGCACAGTATTCCCAAACAACAGGTTTGGGTGCAGCCTCCTGCGAGTTGAGACAACATCCTGTTTTCAGGCAACTTTGTAAAGCACAGTTTTCTTGCATGTCAGAGGCTCAGTCTGCTTGACACTGGCAGCTGGGAAAACAATGTTTCTCTGTTGTGGCTGTAAGAAATGAGTGCAACCCAAACAGGTAGATCCCATTAGCACCCCAGCATACTTACGTGCCATCTGGACTGAACTGAATGGCACCAATGGGATGGTGGAAATGATGCTTGCCGATGACTGTTTTTCCAATCAGGCTGCAGATGTAGGCCTCGCCCACTGTCCAACACAGCGAGAGAGAGAGGATGAAGTCAAAGGTTCTTGCTTTCATATCCAAACCTTCCACCCAACAGTGGTTGCCCTAAATGTATGCCTGTATGCCCTGGTCATCGGAGGAGTCTAAATATCATTCCAACATCATCTCAACTCCCTGAGGAAGCAACCAGGCTGTAGAGGAATAAGCCATAAAACACACAATGCAAGCTAGGGACCAGTAAAAGAGATGTAAGTACTTTTCCCCCCTCTTGCACCTGTTTGGGACTTATTAAAGGAAAAGAGAAAAGTTAGGGGTGTTTTTGATACAATATTCAAGGATATTTTCAGGAATAAACAGCATACTTGAAAATACCGACCACTGCAAAATAAGCAGTGCATTAAACACATTCCAATCAACTGACACCAAGATGCATGAGTACTACATTCCACTCTGAACGTACTATGTCTCACTCTGAACGTACTATGTCTCACTCTGAACGTACTATGTCTCACTCTGAACGTACTATGTCTCACTCTGAACGTACTATGTCTCACTCTGAACGTACTATGTCTCACTCTGAACGTACTATGTCTCACTCTCTGTACTATGTCTCAATCTGAAACGTACTATGTCTCACTCTGAACGTACTATGTCTCACTCTGAACGTACTATGTCTCACTCTGAACGTACTATGTCTCACTCTGAACGTACTATGTCTCGCTCTGAACGTACTATGTCTCACTCTGAACGTACTATGTCTCACTCTGAACGTACTATGTCTCACTCTGAACGTACTATGTCTCACTCTAACGTACTAGTCTCACTCTGAACGTACTATGTCTCACTCTGTACTATGTCTCACTCTGAACGTACTATGTCTCACTCTGAACGTACTATGTCTCACTCTGAACGTACTATGTCTCACTCTGAACGTACTATGTCTCACTCTGAACGTACTATGTCTCACTCTGAATGTACTATGTCTCACTCTGAACGTACTATGTCTCACTCTGAACGTACTATGTCTCACTCTGAACGTACTATGTCTCACTCTGAATGTACTATGTCTCACTCTGAACGTACTATGTCTCACTCTGAACGTACTATGTCTCACTCCTGAACGTACTATGTCTCACTCTGAACGTACTATGTCTCACTCTGAACGTACTATGTCTCACTCTGAACGTACTATGTCTCACTCTGAACGTACTATGTCTCACTCTGAACGTACTATGTCTCACTCTGAACGTACTATGTCTCACTCTGAACGTACTATGTCTCACTCTGAACGTACTATGTCTCACTCTGAAACGTACTATGTCTCACTCTGAACGTATATGTCTCACTCTGAACGTACTATGTCTCACTCCTGAACGTACTATGTCTCACTCTGAACGTACTATGTCTCAACTCTGAACGTACTATGTCTCACTCTAACTGTACTATGTCTCACTCTGAACGTACTATGTCTCACTCTGAACGTACTATGTCTCACTCTGAACGTACTATGTCTCACTCTGAACGTACTATGTCTCACTCTGAACGTACTATGTCTCACTCTGAACGTACTATGTCTCACTCTGAACGTACTATGTCTCACTCTGAACGTACTATGTCTCACTCTGAACGTACTATGTCTCACTCTGAACGTACTATGTCTCACTCTGAACGTACTATGTCTCACTCTGAACGTACTATGTCTCACTCTGAACGTACTATGTCTCACTCTGAACGTACTATGTCTCACTCTGAACGTACTATGTCTCACTCTGAACATACTATGTCTCACTCTGAACATACTATGTCTCACTCTGAACGTACTATGTCTCACTCTGAACGTACTATGTCTCACTCTGAATGCAGTGCATCACGCTAATCACGTGGCCTTCTCCTCTCATTCAGTGCCGAAATTTCAAACACAAAGTTTCATGTTTTTATATAAATAAAAAAAGTGTATTTCAAACACACCATGTAGTCTGAATATATTTTCATTGTTGTTTTACTTCTGAAAAAAAGATAGCACTTTTTCTTCAAATAATCAAAGATAACATTTCCTTGGGGGGGGGGGGGGGGGGGTGGGGTGGGGGGGAAGAGAAGAAATCATATACCCAGTACTAAATATTTCAATTTTAACACGTCTTTCATTGTAACAAATGACCAAGACTAGTACCTAGTATTCTATATTTTATTGACAACTATAATTGCTGAGCAGTCATGTTGTCTTTGGCTACACAATTTAGAATGTGTCACAGTTGTTGTTAAACAAGAAGGGCAAAGCCCATACGACTCACATGCTTGACCTTGACCTTTATATGACCTTGACCTTCAGGTGACCTTCAAGGTCAAGGTCAAACAACTAAACCTACCAATGACATCATACACTAAGAAATGCTTTACACATTTTTCCTACCAAAATACATGTGACCTTGACCCAAGGTCAAGGTCATCCAAGATCATGCAACACAAAGCTGTTAATTCAAGACATAGGAAGCACAATGGTGCTTGTTGGCACTTTCTACCATGAGATATGGTCATTTTAGTGGTTCACTACCCCATTTTGGTCACATTTCATAAGGGTCAAAGTGACCTTGACCTTGATGATATGTGACCAAATGTGTCTCATGATGAAAGTATAACATGTGCCCCACATAATTATTAAGTTTGAAACAGTTATCTTCCATAGTTCAGGGTCAAGGTCACTTCAAAATATGTATACAATCCAACTTTGAAGAGCTCCTGTGACCTTGACCTTGAAGCAAGGTCAACCAAACTGGTATCAAAAGATAGGGCTTACTTTGCCCTATATACCATATATAGGTGAGGTATCCAATCTCAAAAACTTCAGAGAAAATTGAGAAAATGTGAAAAATGACTGTTTTTTAGACAACATTTATGGCCCCTGCGACCTTGACCTTGAAGCAAGGTCAAGTCACTATGTATGTTTTTTGACGCCTTGTCAGCATACACCATCATGCCAAATTGGGTGTTGATAAACTTAATAGTCTCCGACAAAAATCCAACGTTAAAGTTTTAAACGGACGCTCCTACGCCCGGACGCCCGGACGCTGGACGCCCGGACGCCCGGACGGACGAAACGGGTGAGTACATAGACTCACTTTTGCTTCGCATGTGAGTCAAAAAAATGTATCCTGGGTGGGCTAAATGAGGGGACAAAAGTGGCACAGAATAGCATTTCATTATCAGGGACCATGCCCAGCAGCAAGACAGAATAATTGCAGGGAAAATTCAAGGGGCTGAGTACACTGCAAGCTAGCAGACCAAACTGATAATGACAGTGATTCACTTTCACGCACCTTCAGACTGGTCGTTTACAATGCAGTTGATGCTACCTTAACCTCTAAACCCAGCATTCCTGGTAGGGCTTCCACAGACAATTGCACGTGCTCAGGTTCCCATACTTCAAATCTAATAGTCAGTAGGGAGTTATTTACAAGTCACAACAAATCTTTCAAAAGGTCCTTATTCAGTATCTCCAGTGATTAAATTGTGCACTGGAAAACAACAAAGGCACATTGCCAGCTGCCCTGGTGACTCTACTGAAGTGCAGGGAACAATTTGCAAGACAAGGAAATTACAGCTACAAAGTACAATGCAACAACACTAGTTAGAACTTCTGATTGGCAACCACACTTTGATTACTTGATGATTGATGAGGACTTATGGCCTATTTGCCTTTGCATACTATGTAAGGCTATTGACCACAACAATTCATAAAGATGGTTAGAGTAACAGCAAGTCTCAGTTTCCCTAATTACATGTCTTTTATGAATCACACAGGGCAATGTATTGAATCTATTCTTATCCCCAAAATTATAGGGGGTTAAGGACTCGGACACACACAAAAAGTTTACTACAGGTACCTCAAAACATATGTATCCTCCCACATCAGGGTGTCCAAGTATTCCTCAGTTTTTCCACACCCTTATAAACTGGACTTGCATGCCCCATCAGCAGTCCTGGCCACATCTTACCTGCATCCACCATGATCAACGTGATGCCATCTGGAGAGAGCGCCACATGGCTGATGTTCAGGGTGGTAGCCATGGGAAGGGTCTCTGACTTGGCACTGAACATCAATATCATAACAAGGATGATGATGATGATAACAACAACAATATCAATAATTATAATAAAAAAGAAGAAGTTGTGTAGTGCATGTCAGGGCTTATGATGCAAACCAGATTTTGAATCCAAGTGTCCAAAACTAGCTCCATAACTGAACCATTCAGTGCTGATTATCTTACTCTTAAAAATAAAAGAGTACATAACCCTTTTGGAAATAGGGGATTTTTATGAACAGATTTCTTAGGTAAATTTGGGTCACAGAGCTCACCAAACATGTGCCTGCAACTGAACAGGAAACACACACACACACACACACACACACACACACACACACACACACATACACGAACAGAACACACACACACACACACACACACACACACGAACAGAACACACACACACACACACACACACACACATGAACCGAACACACACGAACAGAACACACACACACGCATGCGCACATGCAGTTAGACATGCATGAATCCTTCTGTCTACATTCTTTTTGTAATGATATTCTTGGTGTAAGCATGAAAGAGGGATTATAAACTAATGAAACTTATGGCAAGAACAACACTACTTTAATGACACGCCTCCCTTCTCCCTCTCCAACCTTAGCAACTGTCAGAAAGAATCTGAAAGTCCAAGTCCAAGTTGAACAAAAGATAGGTCATTGCTCCAGTAAATGTCCGTCATTGTGCCTTAGAATGAACACACATGCACACACACACACACACACACACACACACACACACACACACACACACACACACACACACACACACACACACCACACACACCTGGACATTTCCGCTGTGTAATTCATGCAAAAATATCCATATAAACTCGTCATGACAAAGAGATTTACCCAGGTACATCAAAGACAGTGATCTTGTTGCCAACTGGGCTGACCAGTCGATTGCCATCGGGTGTGAAGAAGACATTGCCATCTTTGTACACTGTACCCAGTAAGTTAGAAAACTGAAATAGACAAGAACAAATCTGTCTGCACTTCATACTACATAAAACACCAGACACATGTAAACTCTTGCATTCAGACTACTGTCACATCAATAATGACCTCAATTCAGTAAACCACCACTCTAGGTTCCAAGTAGTGTAATATGCAAAGATACACAATTCTTAGAGGCATTGTGAAAATATATATACAAGGATCAAACAAACGAGCAAACAAACAAACCTTACTCAGCTTCAAATTTTTGGCTTTACTTGCCTTCCTCAGGAGTACACTGAAGGGTTTGACAATTCACCACATATCTAACTCCGGGTTTCCACGTCACACATGACGACATACGTGGGCGTGGCCTGTGTATATATATATATATATTGGAGTGTGTGTGTGTGTGTGTGAATATGTGTGGGTATATGTGTATGAGTACACATGTACAAATGTGACTCTGTGTGTGTGCATGCATGCATGAATGTGCATGTGTGCATGCAAGTATGTGTATGCAAATGTGTGTGTGTGTGTGTGTATGTGAGAGAGAGAGAGAGAGAGAGAGAGAGAGAGAGAGAGAGAGAGAGAGAGAGAGAGAGAGAGAGAGAGAGAGAGAGAGTGTGTGCAAAATGTGACTGTGTGTGTGTGTGTGTGTGTGTGTGTATGCTTATATGTGTGTGTGTGTGTGTGCTTGTGTGTGTGCATATATGTGTGTGCATGTTTTAGAGCACCACTGACTCCAAATCCAAATGCCATCATTGCAAGAAGATTTATGTGCTTTCTGCATCTATGTTGCAACAACCTTTGCAGTTCAAGCAAAAGTAATATATGTGACACCACTGATGCCTTGATATCAATGTAATGAATGATGTGTTCATGACAAAAATGACGATGATGAAAACCATGAAAATAATGATGTTGATGACAATGTGAGATTCTGCACTCAAAGGCATCAATGCTTTTTTGTTTGTGGATCCAAATAAATCTGATCATAAAATATGTACTCCCATTCTGTTATAACCCAGATATAGGCACAGTACACATACTCCTCTGCTGTATTAACTAATTAATTAAGCCTTCATTTCTGGACTAGCATGATACCAGCATGTCACAAGTTCAGACACAGGTAAGCACTAACAGAGCCAGAGACTGCTAGTACGTTACATTATCTCCATGAAATCAAAACAACAGCTCAATACAAGTT
>JAWQFJ010002404.1:0-5000 GCA_034096865.1 Theodoxus fluviatilis
TCACAGTCTGCCAGGTTCCATTGTAACATCATCCTCTTGTTTTCTTTTTTCTAAACTCATGAAAACTAGCCTGTATTTTGCAACATAACACTCATCTGTGAGTGCTCTAATCAAATACGTCCATGCCATGGTTATCAGGACACACAAACGGAAATAGCACCGCCATCTCAACTTCCTGTGGTGCAAGGAAGTAGGATGTAACACAGTCATCTTTCTCTCACAGTTTTCTGCCTCACCTTTCCAAGGGGTCCAGTGTTATGCATACATGAAGTAGGATGTAACACAGTCATCTTTCTCTCACAGTTTTCTACCACACCTTTCCAAGGGGTCCAGTGTTATGTAACACAGTCAGTCATCTTTCTCTCACAGTTTTCTACCTCACCTTTCCAAGGGGTCCAGTGTTATGCATACATGAAGACAAGCAATATGAGTCAAATGTGCAAGGGCCGAAACTGAAGAATGCAGGCACATCTGCACACCAAAATCCCTGGTCTACAGTGCTATCCATGCAGCCAGAGCTGGACAATGCAAAATCTTGCAGTTTGTGACAAACTCAACAGCTACTAGGTTGTGACCCTGCTAGGGATGACTTCACTGCAGTTTTCCATCGCTACAATCTAAAACACATCTGTGTCCCCTTTATTTAAAACAAAGGAGCAGTAAACGGACTATTTCTATTAGTTCCTGTATAAATATAATGATACCTTTGCATTCCCTCAGAGAAGTCACATTACCTCCCTGCAAGAATTTGTTTACCACAGGCGAATGATTATGATGATGAATGCATCTTTATTAAGATTGGGATTTGGCATAGAGGCTTGACCTGTAGGCAATTATGTGAGGCATAGAGGCTTGACCTGTAGGCTACTATATGAGGCATAGAGGCTTGACCTGTAGGCTGTTATGTGAAGCATAGAGGCTTGACCTGTAGGCATTATGTGAGGCATAGAGGCTTGACCTGTAGGCTACTATGTGAGGCATAGAGGCTTGACCTGTAGGCTACTATGTGAGGCATAGAGGCTTGACCTGTAGGCTACTATGTGAGGCATAGAGGCTTGACCTGTAGGCTGTTATGTGAGGCATAGAGGCTTGACCTGTAGGCTACTATGTGAGGCATAGAGGCTTGACCTGTAGGCTACTATGTGAGGCATAGAGGCTTGACCTGTAGGCTACAATGTGAGGCATAGAGGCTTGACCTGTAGGCTGTTATGTGAGGCATAGAGGCTTCACCTGTAGGCTACTATGTGAGGCATAGAGGCTTCACCTGTAGGCTACTATGTGAGGCATAGAGGCTTGACCTGTAGGCTACAATGTGAGGCACAGAGGCTTGATCTGTAGACTACTATGTAAGGCATAGAGGCTTGACCTGTAGGCTACTATGTGAGGCATAGAGGCTGACTGTAGCTACTAGTGAGGAGGCTGACTGTAGGCTACTATGTGAGGCATAGAGGCTTGACCTGTAGGCTACTATGTGAGGCATAGAGGCTTGACTTGTAGACTGTTATGTGAGGCATAGAGGCTTGACCTGTAGGCTGTTATGTGAGGCATAGAGGCTTGACCTGTAGGCAATATGTGAGGCATAGAGGCTTGACCTGTAGGCTACTATGTGAGGCATAGAGGCTTGACCTGTAGACTGTTATGTGAGGCATAGAGGCTTGACCTGTAGGCTACTATGTGAGGCATAGAGGCTTGACCTGTAGACTGTTATGTGAGGCATAGAGGCTTGACCTGTAGGCTGTTATGTGAGGCATAGAGGCTTGACCTGTAGGCTACTATGTGAGGCATAGAGGCTTGACCTGTAGGCTACTATGTG
Source organism: Theodoxus fluviatilis (assembly GCA_034096865.1). Lineage (NCBI taxonomy): Eukaryota > Metazoa > Mollusca > Gastropoda > Cycloneritida > Neritidae > Theodoxus > Theodoxus fluviatilis. Next base: position 1,814 of record JAWQFJ010002404.1, read on the forward strand.
AGGCATAGAGGCTTGACCTGTAGGCTACTATGTGAGGCATAGAGGCTTGACCTGTAGGCATTATGTGAGGCATAGAGGCTTGACCTGTAGGCTACTATGTGAGACATAGAGGCTTGACCTGTAGGCATTATGTGAGGCATAGAGGCTTGACCTGTAGGCTACTATGTGAGACATAGAGGCTTGACCTGTAGGCATTATGTGAGGCATAGAGGCTTGACCTGTAGGCTACTATGTGAGGCATAGAGGCTTGACCTGTAGGCTACTATGTGAGGCATAGAGGCTTGACCTGTAGGCATTATGTGAGGCATAGAGGCTTGACCTGTAGGCATTATGTGAGTCATAGAGGCTTGATCTGTAGGCATTATGTGAGGCATAGAGGCTTGACCTGTAGGCTACTATGTGAGGCATAGAGGCTTGACCTGTAGGCTACTATGTGAGGCATAGAGGCTTGATCTGTAGGCTACTATGTGAGGCATAGAGATTTGACCTGTAGGCTACTGTGCGAGGCATAGAGGCTTGACCTGTAGGCTACTATGTGAGGCATAGAGGCTTGACCTGTAGACTACTATGTGAGGCATAGAGATTTGACCTGTAGGCTACTGTGCGAGGCATAGAGGCTTGACCTGTAGACTGTTATGTGAGGCATAGAGGCTTGACCTGTAGGCTGTTATGTGAGACATAGAGGCTTGACCTGTAGGCTACTGTGTGAGGCATAGAGGCTTGACCTGTAGGCTGTTATGTGAGACATAGAGGCTTGACCTGTAGGCTGTTATGTGAGGCATAGAGATTTGACCTGTATGCAATTATGTGAGGCATAGAGGCTTGACCTGTAGGCTACTATGTGAGGCATAGAGGCTTGACCTGTAGGCTACTATGTGAGGCATAGAGGCTTGACCTGTAGGCTACTGTGTGAGGCATAGAGGCTTGACCTGTAGTCTACTATACGAGGCATAGAGGCTTGACCTGTAGGCTACTATGTGAGGCATAGAGGCTTGACCTGTAGGCTACTGTGTGAGGCATAGAGGCTTGACCTGTAGGCTACTGTGTGAGGCATAGAGGCTTGACCTGTAGTCTACTATGTGAGGCATAGAGGCTTGACCTGTAGGCTACTATGTGAGGCATAGAGGCTTGACCTGTAGGCAATTATGTGAGGCATAGAGGCTTGACCTGTAGGCTACTATGTGAGGCATAGAGGCTTGACCTGTAGGCTACTATGTGAGGCATAGAGGCTTGACCTGTAGGCTGTTATGTGAGGCATAGAGGCTTGACCTGTAGGCTGTTATGTGAGGCATAGAGGCTTGACCTGTAGGCTGTTATGTGAGGCATAGAGGCTTGACCTGTAGGCTGTTATGTGAGGCATAGAGGCTTGACCTGTAGGCTGTTATGTGAGGCATAGAGGCTTGACCTGTAGGCTACTGTGTGAGGCATAGAGGCTTGACCTGTAGGCTACTATGTGAGGCATAGAGGCTTGACCTGTAGGCTGTTATGTGAGGCATAGAGGCTTGACCTGTAGGCTACTATGTGAGGCATAGAGGCTTGACCTGTAGGCTACTATGTGAGGCATAGAGGCTTGACCTGTAGGCTACTATGTGAGGCATAGAGGCTTGACCTGTAGGCTACTATGTGAGGCATAGAGGCTTGACCTGTAGGCTACTATGTGAGGCATAGAGGCTTGACCTGTAGGCTACTATGTGAGGCATAGAGGCTTGACCTGTAGGCATTATGTGAGGCATAGAGGCTTGACCTGTAGGCTACTATGTGAGGCATAGAGGCTTGACCTGTAGGCTACTATGTGAGGCATAGAGGCTTGACCTGTAGGCTACTGTGAGGCATAGAGGCGTGACCTGTAGGCTACTGTGGGAGGCATAGAGGCTTGACCTGTAGGCTACTGTGCGAGGCATAGAGGCTTGACCTGTAGGCTACTGTGTGAGGCATAGAGGCTTGACCTGTAGGCTGTTATGTGAGGCATAGAGGCTTGACCTGTAGGCTACTATGTGAGGCATAGAGGCTTGACCTGTAGGCTGTTATGTGAGGCATAGAGGCTTGACCTGTAGGCTACTGTGTGAGGCATAGAGGTTTGACCTGTAGTCTACTATATGAGGCATAGAGGCTTGACCTGTAGGCTACTGTGTGAGGCATAGAGGCTTGACCTGTAGGCTGTTATGTGAGAGCATAGAGGCTTGACCTGTAGGCTACTGTGTGAGGCATAGAGGCTTGACCTGTAGGCTACTGTGTGAGGCATAGAGGCTTGACCTGTAGGCTGTTATGTGAGGCATAGAGGCTTGACCTGTATGCAATTATGTGAGGCATAGAGGCTTGACCTGTAGGCTACTATGTGAGGCATAGAGGCTTGACCTGTAGGCTACTATGTGAGGCATAGAGGCTTGACCTGTAGGCTACTGTGTGAGGCATAGAGGCTTGACCTGTAGTCTACTATATGAGGCATAGAGGCTTGACCTGTAGGCTACTATGTGAGGCATAGAGGCTTGACCTGTAGGCTACTGTGTGAGGCATAGAGGCTTGACCTGTAGGCTACTGTGTGAGGCATAGAGGCTTGACCTGTAGTCTACTATATGAGGCATAGAGGCTTGACCTGTAGGCTACTGTGTGAGGCATAGAGGCTTGACCTGTAGGCATTATGTGAGGCATAGAGGCTTGACCTGTAGGCTACTATGTGAGGCATAGAGGCTTGAGCTGTAGGCTACTATGTGAGGCATAGAGGCTTGACCTGTAGGCTGTTATGTGAGGCATAGAGGCTTGACCTGTAGGCTGTTATGTGAGGCATAGAGGATTGACCTGTAGGCTGTTATGTGAGGCATAGAGGCTTGACCTGTAGGCTGTTATGTGAGGCATAGAGGCCTGACCTGTAGGCTGTTATGTGAGGCATTGAGGCTTGACCTGTAGGCTACTGTGTGAGGCATAGAGGCTTGACCTGTAGGCTACTGTGTGAGGCATAGAGGCTTGACCTGTAGGCTGTTATGTGAGGCACAGAGGCTTGACCTGTAGGCTACTGTGCGAGGCATAGAGGCTTGACCTGGAGGCAGGCTACTGTGCGAGGCATAGAGGCTTGACCTGTAGGCTACTGTGTGAGGCATAGAGGCTTGACCTGTAGGCTACTGTGTGAGGCATAGAGGCTTGACCTGTAGACTACTGTGTGAGGCATAGAGGCTTGACCTGTAGGCTACTG